>BQNB010130401.1:0-18025 GCA_026074375.1 Tanacetum coccineum
AGTTTTGACTCTTAAAAATGTTTTCCATATGCCTGCAATCATCAAGTGTTGCATATCTGTTAACAAGCTTATGGAGATGGGATTTAGCTTGGGCTTTGATGATGAGGGATGCTATGTTAAGGACGATCAGCAGATCGTGGGGAATGGGTACACTGAGGATGGATTGTATCGATTGAGTGTCATCGATGAACGTTCAGGTGAGAATCAGGCGTGAACTTGGTTGTTTAGATTACCACTTTGGCTGATGGTAGTTTTTGTCCACAAACTCTTCTAAATGCTTACTTTTGACCTCAGGTTTGCTATAGAATCTAAAGTTGTGGTTATATCGTAATGTCCTACTCAAATTGATACCTTTGCTGAAGATTTAAGTTCTGTGTGGTTTGATGCTTGATAATCGTTTAGCTTTTTATTCTTGTTAAACTCACACCACACTGCTGTAGCTTTTATGTTATGCATATCAGTAAACTTATACAGGTTCTGGTACAAACAGCCTATAAAGATACACTGCGTTGGAAGCTGAGTTTCAGTTCAGGAGATAGTTTCGACAGGAAATGGATATTTATTCTGCATTTGAAATGCAAACGTTACATTCTTTTCCACAGGCTTAATTAAGAGTGTCCTTAGATGTAGACGACGTTATTCTTTTTCACAGGCTTGATTAAGAGTGTCCAACTTAACTACCTTATGACACGGCTTTAGCGTTATGTTAGTACCTTGAAATGGACACTCTAATCATCATTCAAAAAAGACTTGGTTTCTTTCTAGATATGTCAAGCGGCATATACTCCGATGCATAACATTTATTCCCTCTAGTCCATATACAATTAAGAACAGGTTTCAGAACGAATCTCCCTATGAAACCCTTCCATTTATTTCCAAAACTTTATGAATTCCATACTAGGATTCTCATTCTTACATTTGTTTTTGCTCTTTGTGGCTGGCCATAACTTCTGCTCCGTGTAAATTCTCCATATCGTTGGTCACTTGCTGGCGGTTCGGTTTTAAGCTATCCGTCGCGGGGCGGGTAATTAATTTTACTATCCGTCGCCGAACCGTACTAGGCGGGTAACCGGACATGCGGGTACCCGAAGTGAGCGGTTACCCGCGGTTCGGGTCACGGTTAACCGTTTTTGACGTTTAATAGAGTTTAACCGTATAAAAATAACATAGTCTAGAACATAAAATGTATTTCTAGTAAAATTAAATGACGTTGAATTTAAAAGTCATATAAAACTTAAGTATTTCGTTACAATAATTGCATTCAAATATTCATATATAACGTATTAACAAAAAATATTACTAGACGTTATAGATTACGATCACATTAATCAATTTCCACACATAGATTTTTACAAATGTTTACTTTACGAGCGAAAAAGCCGTTATACAATAAAAGTATTGCAATAATCGGTTAATACCTGTACAATTATTTGAATATTAGTTAGAAAATAATCATGTATAATATGCACGGTTCGGTTCGGTTAACCACGGATATCTAAAAGTAAAAACCGAAACCGAACCATTATAAGCGGGTTTTTTTGGTTTCGGTTTTTTTCGGTTTCGGTTTCTTCGGTTTTGGGTTTTTTCGGTTTCGGATTGAGCGGTTCGGCTCGGTTCGTCGGTTTCACGGTTTTTTTGAACACCCCTAGCAAAATTACATAAGCAAACACCCTCTTTTAATAGTATTAATAATTTTTTTTTAAAGTATTATATAACAAAAAATAAATATATTAAAGGTAAACACCTACTTTAAAAAGTGAAACGGAAAGGTGGAATTGAGATTTGGGCATCATGTCACGTCAGTTTTCTTAAATTAAATGACTCATATGTTACCAAAATATCATCTAAAACTACAAATAAAACCGGCGTACGCAAATGAAGGTGCACATGTTAGCACACATACATTCAATTCGATAATTTGCACTGTTGTCTTGTTGGGGGCATCATGTCGCGTCAGCAAAAAGAAACAATCAATTTTGTATTTCTTCCATGCTAAACTCTTTTGAGCCCACGTATCGGACGTACTCTTAGGCAAGGCCGTCCTATTGATTTGAGTGGCTCTGTGAGAAACTAGGTATGATGCTCTTTAAATAACAAAATGCTAACTATTTTATGAAAAAAATAATTACTAATATTACGCAAAGTGTTCAAAATATGTTACATTAAAAAGGTCAAATACTACACTACCAACAAAAAAACTACATATATTGTGAGTGTTACTAAAGCACATATAATAAATTGAAAGCCCTTCACAAATGATAACCATGTGCGGTTGCCTCATATGCACATGGTAATCACCGCCTCTGCCCTTAGGTTCGGGTGTTTGACCTTTTGGTGAGTGGAAGTGAAAGTGGAAGTGGAAGGCTTTGGGTTAGGTGTACGAAGCTTAAATTTAGGTTTTTTCGTTATGTGATTATCGTAAGTTCATCTTTGAAGATGAATTCGAATATATTTTCAAGAGATTATTTGTTAGCATCATAATTATTAGTGTGTTTAATTGGTTCTCTAGACGATGGTTTAACCGGGCAGAGTGAACGGGTGGTGGTGGGCTAACCTGGTCTAATTTGACCATTTAATGTGTCGTAGCTTATTTTTATCATAAAAAATCTGATCCAATAAACATATATCGCAATCATGATATCTATAATAACTTTATTTCATGGATACGTATTATAATTTGAGATAAGGTGACTTTTTTTAGGTTAAATATTGTCTTGATACATTGTTTTTGGTCTTTTAGTTTATTTTTTAACCTTGTGACATCGTACCTTTGATACATGGGTAAATGACATAAAAAAGTATTTAACTTAAAGGTCATTTCCAATCAAGGTATTGCATTTTTTTTTCTTGCATAAAAAGACACCCAACTTATTTTTTTAACTAATTTGGTCATTTTTGTTAAATATTTAACGATCATCCGTTAAGTTTTTCATTTCAAGTCTAATGCCGCTACCACAACCATCAATCATCGTCCCCACCACCAAGTTTGCCCATCACCATCACTACAAAGCACCGACTCTACCACCAGCCCTACCCACCACACACACCAAACCATTCACATATATCTAATAAAAAAAACACACACATCATATATTTTCTTCTCACTTTAAAAACCCTCAACCATTTCCACCACCTCGGTCAGCGGACCTCCACCCTCCGCCGACACCCGAACCTCAACGGAACCTCAACCGGACTTCAACACCGGCCGAACCTCAACGGAACCTTGTGCCGCCGACAAAAAAACTTGAAGGATTTTTTTATAAATCTATGATTATTAGTCATGTTTCTTAGGTTTTTTTTAAACATATCTATAATATTTTAGTAGATAGTCGTTTTAATAGTTTATTTGCGTCTTTCTTAAAGCTTAGAATGTTGCCGCCCCGCCGACTCCGGTCTCTCGCC
This sequence comes from Tanacetum coccineum, assembly GCA_026074375.1. Classification (NCBI taxonomy): domain Eukaryota; kingdom Viridiplantae; phylum Streptophyta; class Magnoliopsida; order Asterales; family Asteraceae; genus Tanacetum; species Tanacetum coccineum. Next base: position 3,403 of record BQNB010130401.1, read on the forward strand.
GTAAAATGTGAGCATGCCGTGAGTTCGTAAGGTTGTAATATGATTTGAGGTTTTAATAGATGTTTTTGTGTTTTTTTCAGAATCTGTCTCGCGGAGGAGAAATAGCTGTTGATGTTGCTACCGGAAAAGTTGCTGCTGCCGGATTTGAAAAGTTTTTGCCGCCATATGGATTAATGATCACTGTAAAGTTTATTATTGAATTTGTGTAATTTTTTATAAAGTAAATGTAAATTTTGTTTATTTTTTTATAAAGATTATGTAATTATGTAATTTTGTATAAGAAAGACAAAATGAAATACTGTAATTTGAATTACAAGAAAATGTGAAAAGGATGTGAACCTTCACTTGTTTAAAAATTACTTGACCATCTGCACCAACACCAAAAAGCCTAACTAGACCCTACAGTATAAATTAGGCAAAACGAAAAAAATTAAAAAACCACTAGAAGATAAAGTGTAATTTATTTCGGTGGATTATAAAAAGAGGCAATGTGATATGCATTTCAACTTTGATGTGATTGGTGATCGTCTATTGTGAATTATTGGGCGTTTAAGCGTGATGATGTTTTATTTCACTTTTTGTATGTAAATGTTCTATCGAATGTATATAGCAATATAGGGGGATTGGCGGCATTGCAAAATGATTATCACAAAGCTATATATTAAATGTTCTGTATCTTATATAAAATTTGTTTATTAAGTATAAAGTTTAGAACTTATACAATATACAATCCATCATACTATATTAAAAGTATAAAATTTAAAAAATATATAAATCCTATTACAAATTATATATTTCTTTTTTACAATATTATTGAATCGTTATTCAAATTTTTTAAGAAAATTTCTCTATTTCCCCAATAGTACAATACAATAATAACCTTTTGCCTTTAAGTTTTTCTGGTTTTCCCAAAAATGCCCTGGGAGACCAAAAAAACTGGGGAGACTTTAATGCAAAAAGTGACATGTGTCTTAGGATGACCGGGGGTCCACTTTGGACACTTGTCAAAATTTGTGTGAAAGTCTTCTAAAAAAATTTAAGTCTCCCAAAAAATTATGGTTCTTCAAGATATTTTGGAGAACAAACATTTTTTTGGGAGAAAACATTACACATCACATGGCTATACTTTCTTTAGGGCACATTAGAGAAATTTTTACTTAATTTGTTTATTTATACATAAAAGTGTTGGTACACTAGGTCAATGGCTTGAATTTTGCAACTTCTTTTTGAGATGCACTTAAAAAAATACCCCACCAACACAAAAACACATACAGTATATGTTTACTTTGAACTTCAATCATGCATTTTCTACTTTGAACTTCGACTTATATGTTTACTTTGATAAATTATAATGCTTTTTTATATTTTTGTTGATAGATGATATATGTTGCTTAAAAATTCAGTATTATATGTTTAATAATTGACTTTTTACATGTGACCCGTGCAGCGCACGGGTATTACACTAGTTGTGAGTGTTACTAAAGCACATATAATAAATTGAAAGCCCTTCACAAATGATAATCATGTGCGGTTGCCTCACATGCACATGGTAATCACCGCCTCTGCCTTTAGGTTCGGGTGTTTGACTTTTTGGTGAGTGGAAGTGGAAGTGGAACTGGAAGTGGAAGTGAAAGGCTTTAGGTTAGGTGTACAGAAGCTTAAATTTAGATTTTTTCGTTATTGTGATTATCGTAAGATTCATCTTTGAAGATGAATTCGATATATTTTCAAGAGATATTTGTTCAGCATTCATATTTATTAGTGTGTTTAATTGGTTCTCTCTAGACCGATGGTTTAGCCGGCGTGCTGAACGGGTGGTGGTGGGCTACCTCGCCCACACACCACATGGTCTAATTTACATATGGAATGTAAAGGAAAATTGTTTGACCATTTTAATGTGTCGTAAAACTTATTTTTTATCCACAAATCTGAATCCAATAAAAATAATTCGCATTCATGATATCTACTTATAAATTTTTTTCATGGATAGTATTATAATTTGTGTTAGGTACTTTTTTTAGGTTAAAATTTTGTTTTGATATATTGATTTTTGGTCTTTTTAGTTTTTGTTTTAACCTTGTGACATCGGTTTCCTTTGACTACATGGGCAAATGACATAAAATGTATCTATTTTTAAAGGTCATTTCCAATCAAGCTATCACATTTTTTCTTGCATAAAAAGGCACCCAACTTATTTTTTTAACTAATTTAGTCATTTTCGTTAAATATTTAACGATCATCCGTTAAGTTTTTTATTTCAAGTCTAACGCCGCTACCACAACTGTAACGCCCCGACCCAAAAGGGTAGAAGTATTACAAATATGGTGTGACATCTAAATGCTTACATATCATACACAAGCTTAACAGCGGAAGTCTTAATTAAATAAACCAAAGGACAAAATAAGTTCAACATGACTTAAGGTAACATAAGTTCTTAAAGAACAGACATATCCAAAAGAAATAACTGAAATAACGAAATGTCTTGAAAAGAAACAAATTCACTATATTCAAAAACTAAGATCTCTAGGGTCAAGTCCTACACTCAGTTCTCTTAGCCTGGAAAAGCAACCACCTACTCTAGCTAGATTACTGACTAGGGAAAGATAGTGCGGCTCGAGCTTACCAGCCCAGTGAAATATATTATATCGAATGCAAAAAGATAACGGAAATCAACTGATACGATACAAGGTGCAAAGGGTATCACAAGACATGATCAAGGAATACAATTATAAGGTAAGGAACAAATCAGAAGTCAATCATAGTGTAAGTAAGATTGAAATCAGAAAATCGATATCCAAGTCCAATACCAAGGCTCACCAAAACAAATATATGCCATTAGTAACCATGGAGTAGCTAGAGCTCAAATTGTGAAAGACTGGTTGGATTGCACCTCAAAACATCAGTCACCATAAATATCCAAATGATCTAATGTCTAATCCATCGAATACAAAAACAGAATCTAGGATGATCCATACGCCCCTTTTAAACAAATAATTAATCTTCATAATGCGCAATATATATCAAATGTGGGACGGTGTTGAGAAATCACTCACCCACACACGATGCATGCCAATGGTTTGCATCAATGACACTGGCACATGTTACCTTCATGGCTGGGAAACAAATAGTGGTTTTTTGGGTTACAATGAAGGGTTAAAGCAAAGTCATATCAAATTCATTCAAAGGGATCATAGCAAAGGTTCAATGCAAAAGGTTTTAGACATATCAAGGTTCAGATATCAAAGGTTCTTCAAAATATCAAAGGTTGCATAGCAGGGTTCAATGGAACATAAAGGACAGATCATATACGAAAGCAAAATAAAAGGCTCAGAGCAAAATGTAGCAAATACATAGGAAATACAAGATAGAGAGGAATATGTCTTGAGAAACCTTAAACGATAAGGTCAGAATATTTGTACCTTATTCCGAAGCAAGGCAATAACCAAAAGAAAACACCACAGGGGAAATCAAAACACTCCCTATTGACCGAAACCTAAAGATATGATGAATTCGAATTAAAACCATTCATTGTAAGTTATACCTTTCTATTTATAGAAACTTTCTATTTTTTTGCAACTTTACATTTTTAGTAACTTTCCAATTTTTTAGTATAACTTTCTATATTTGTTACTTTCCATATTTAGAACCTTTCCATTTTTAGTAACTTTCCCATATTTAGAAAACTTTTTTATTTTTTAGTAACTTTCCATTTTTAGTAATATTTCATCATTTGAGATCTATTGAGCATTTTGATAGCTTAGGGACTTGAACATGTTCAACCTTACAACGTTTATGGGTTAAATTGAACAATTTCCATATTTTAGGGTTTTAATATGCGACATAATCCAAACAATTTTTCAAGGTTTTAAATGGGTTAAATATCAAAGTTTTAACATTTTATTCAGATTATATCTTCCATTTATCTTGTGATGTACAAAAGTCAAACCTTAATTTTACTAATTACTATTTTTAGCCCTTTTGGTTTATTAATTAATTAAACATTATCTTTAATTATCCAAATTACAAAACAAGTCCTTATAGATTCAAAATATGGACAAATTCATACTTTCTATACATTAATACTAACCAAACCTTTCCACTTTAGATTTTACAAAATTTCAGTCCCTCCCCTATTTTAATTAATTAATTTCTAATTCTTATATATATATAATTTAACCAATTTATAATCCAAAATAATATCAATATGGACCTTTTATTCCCCCAACTTATTTTATACAGAAATATATTAAATATAATAAACTGTATAAAACGCCCCATAGTTTAGAAATTACAAAAACAAGTTATTATACTTTAATAGTCAATTCGGCAAAATCAATTAAAACACTAAAACCTCTAAGTAATTTTTTCCATTCACAACAACAATAATTATTACCCATAATTCAGCATTTATTGCACCTGGAAAAAAATTATCAATACCATAACCCTAAGTTTATTTCTTTCTTTTTTCCTTTAATTCGAAATCGGCAAACAATGATAAATTCCCAATAATTATTTCGAATCTTTCTTAAATTTTTCAAACAATTTATCTGAGTTATATATGATATGGAAAAACCTTTATAAAAATATAAATCAATTGTCACAATATTTTTTTTGCCGATTTCATAATTAGCTAAAACTTAGGTGTTTTAACATGTTTTATTTTATATAATCAACAATAACATGCATGGATAATTTTTCCTCATGCATAGAAGTATTAATATGGGATGAAAATTGAGATACAAAATACTTGATGATTCTTGATGATTTACTGGAAATTATTGAACCCGGTTGCTTTAATTCAAACCCAAAACAAATACCACAATCGAACCAAGCCTTAAACAATCTTCCCACTATTTTTCCCACAATCCTTGACCTTCAAATCACCTTAGAAAAATCGTCCTTTCCTTGAAAAATCTTTTATGCCGCCACTTTGATTATTATAGGGTTTCCGGTGATATTGTTTTTAGAGGTTTAACAAAATAAATAAAAAATGTATATCAAGTGTTATATATGGGGTTAGGCCGAGTTTTGGGCTTTCAAAAGTGAATAAATCAGATAATAAAACTTGTATAATTTATTTGTAATTATCCTAATTTATTTTATATTAATTGTAAAGTTATAAATAAATAAATACATATATTTCGGCTTATATATATATATATATATATCTAAACATTAATTATTTTTCTTATATAATATAAGGTATTTTAATCTTATATAAATTTCATATGTTGTATTTTCATAATTTCTAAGATTTAAATGAAGTTTATTTAAGCTTTTATGAAATTTTCTTGCATTAGAGGTATTTTGGTAAATTTTTTTTTTACCAAAACCTTGTTGAGAATTTTAGGTTTTACAACAACCATCAATCATCGTCCCCACCACCAAGTTTGCCTATCACCATCACTACAAAGCACCGACTCTACCACCAGCCCTACCCACCACCGCCGAGAACCATCAGTCACACCCACCACCACCGCCACAAACCACCAACCCACCATCACCATACGAAATCACCAACGGTATTAATTTACCAACATGAAACACAAAGTTCATTTAGTTGTTGATTTTACATTAAATCTTACGACAATTTACTGCATACAAAGCCTATACATGTGGTGAGGTATTTGAGCGAGTGGTTATTCTGATATTAGTAAAAGTGTAAAACAGTTTCATTTCTGGTTTAAGCAATGTTTTGAAAACCGGGTCTTTAATCGACCCGGTCGAGTCACCGGGTTACCGGTTCAACCGGTTTGACCGCCGGGTCAACCCGGTTTTCAAAAAAAAAATAAAAAATAATAATATTTGCAATAATACAAAAAATTATATATATAAATTATGAATATACCTTATATTTAGCCTAAAAACGATTTACTACCAAATATAAACATGTAACAAATAAAATACGTCGACAAATATATATAAAAAACTTTACTTTATTTATAAAAAAAAACATGAAAAAAACCAAAACCCGGCCGGGTCAAACCGGGTCTCGAGAACCGGGTTTACCCGGGTCACCTTAAACCCGGCGGGTCAAGTCGGGTTTCGAAAATATGAAACCCGGTTTAATTTGACCCGTTTTTTCGACCGGAACCGGTTCAAACGGTTTTGACCACTGTGTCGGGTCGAACCGGGTTTCAAAACATTGGGTTTAGGTACCCTTTGCATTTTGGTCAACAACTACGCCTTGTTATGTGAATTCTTTATTCAAACACCTGTTACAATTTTGTTAATTAAAATGACAGTTCTTGCCAGTGAAAGGTTAAACATATGAACTTTTTAAAATGGTGGTTAGTGGCGATGGTAGTGGGTGCGACTTAGGATTCGCGGCAGGTGGTGGGTAGGGTTAGTGTAGAGGCGGTGTTTGTAGTTGATAGTGATGGGCACTTGATTGGGGTGTTAAAACAACCACATAAAAAATTTGGTGAGGGTGGGCGACGATGATTGGTTGGTTGGTCGATAGCAAGCCGGTGGACTTGAAATGTAAAAACTTAACGGATCCCATGTCATTAATTATTTAACGAAAATACCCAGATTGGCCAAAAAGATAAAATTGGGTTTTTCTTGGTGCCCATATTTAAATGCAAGAAAAAAAATGTGATACCTTGATTAAAAAATGACCTTTAAGTTGAGTATCTTTTTATACCATTCGCCCTTGATACATATGTTGTTGTTGCTATTTTTAAAATTTAAATCACCTTAATTTAGAGTTAAAAATGATATTAAATAATTATTTTAATATATTTGACATATTATCTTTTGTATAAAATCAATAACTTATTTTATTTTCATGGCAGTTTTAGTGTTTATATTTTGCCTTTTTCAATATTTATTTATGTGTACTTAATATTATTTATATCTTTTACTTAATAAAGAAAACGCAAAGTGGGTATTTTCGTATTTCAAAAAAAAGATAGTTTCCTTAAGAAGAAACATTCTTTACTTCTGAATCTTTATAATTAGTGCTAAAAAGTAATAAAAACTAAATTTTTCTAAATTTGTAAACAAAATTAACAAATTTCGTTTTTACAAAACAAATATATTAAAAACTAAAAAAACACATGTACCTGAAATTTAATACTAGTTGAGGATGAAAAGTGTAATTTATAGTAAAAAAAAGGCTTTCCTTCATTTAACACACATTCATCATTAACCCACCATCACCACCATCACACCTGGTGAATAACCCAATCCCCAATTTAACCATATCCCAATTTTTAATAATCAAATGACTAATCAATCGATCATTGAACCTCTCAAATCCAATCCCTAATTGATATTGATAATCAAATTACAAATCAATCCATCAATAAAGTAACCAAATTTGTGTTGCAATTGCGATGACTTGATGAGGTACTGTACCGCCTAGCAAGAAAGTACTTGAGCCAGCTGTGATCATAAGTTGCAGATGTGATCATACTCAACAAAGATAGCTTTTTGTCCAAATCTGTTATTGATGTAAGGCTACTGAAAGAATTACTTTTTATATGTTCAAACATTTATGTTTCCTTAATTTAGGTTATTTTTGTATTTGTTTTATGGATTTGTTTAGTATTTGAGTGCCTATTTTTTTAATAATCATTTGTATATACCCTTTTGCGGCGGTTTGATAACGTAATGTGTCGTGAGATAGTTAGTTGCCTTAGTTGTTGATCAGAATGTATAATGCTCTATGTTGAGATATATTAGTGTTAGGATAAAAAACGGATCCGAACAAATACATATCAGCGAATGAGAACTAACTGATAGAACGTCCTTCACATGATCAGAGTAGCCATGCTAGCCGGCGACTAAGTCATTCCGGCAACAATAGTCTCCATAACACATAGGGTTTGAAACCGAAACATGTTTATTTATCTTTTTGAATAATTATATGGTTACTGCTAGTACAGAATCAGATACCTTTGGACGGATTTTATAGTATTAGGATTAAGTACATGGCTGCATGTGCAATAACTGGGTACATTAGTGATCCTTTTGGTATATTAGGATTTTGTGAATATATTTCGGCAACTTGAATGTTTATTTAACTTTGAGTTATCATTGGATCAGGAACAGATATATTTGGACTTCTTTTTTAGTTTTAGGATTAGCAACAAGGTTGTATATACAAAAATGAGTCGCATTAGCCTTTTTTTTGTGTATTAGGATTTGCTGAACGATTTTTGTGAGTTTGAGTGGGAATATCTGTTTGAAAGGAGGTTTGGTAGTAAATTTATTTTCAGCATGCTTTGTGTTTATATATATAAGACGACTTATATAGACTCTAATTACACTAAAGCAAAGACAAAACATCTTCCTATAATTAAAATGAAACACATTACTATGATGAAGATAAATTTGATCTTAATCATCATACTGATCTTGGGCAATGTATTGAAGCATGGGACCATGAACTGACAAACTTGAAGTACAAAACTCAGAGTTCCAAGTAGTTGATAAAGAAGCGAAAGAAATATTTGAAAGCATTTTTGCAGTGACTATCGTCCTCGGAAGAAATGAGGATGGTATGTGAAGCAAAGCAGTTTCAGGAATTCAAACATTGTTATTACTTGTATTTAAGTTATGATAGGTCGTGACACGAGTTTACCAAAATGAAACACAAAGTTCGTTTAGTTGTTGATTTTACATTAAATCTTACGACAATTTACTGCATACAAAGCCTACACATGTTGTGAGGTATTTGAGTGAGTGGTTATTCTGATATTAGTAAAAGTGTAAAACAGTTTCATTTCTGGTTTAAGTACCCTTTGCATTTTGGTCAACAACTACACCTTGTTATGTAAATTCTTTATTCAAACACCTGTTACAGTTTTGTTAATTAAAATGACAGTTCTTGCCAGTGCAAGGTTAAACATATGAACTTTTTAAAATGGTGGTGGGTGCGACTAGTGGTTCGCGGCGGTGGTGGGTAGGGTTGGTGGTAGAGTCGGTGCTTTGTAGTGATGGTGATGGGCAGACTTGGTGGTGGCGACGATGATTGGTGGTGGTGGTAACAGCCGGTGGACTTGAAATGTAAAACTTAACGGATGATCATTAAATATTTAACGAAAATACCAAAATTGACCAAAAAGATAAATTAGGTGCCTATTTATGCAAAAAAAAAAATGTGATACCTTGATTAAAAATGACCTTTAAGTTGAGTATTTTTTTATGCCATTTGCCTTTGATACATATGTTGTTGTTGCTATTTTTAAAATTTAAATCACCTTAATTTAGAGTTAAAAATTATATTAAATAATTATTTTAATATATTTGACATATTATCTTTTGTATAAAATCGATAACTTATTTTGTTTTCATGGCAGTTTTAGTGTTTATATTTTGCCTTTTTCAATATTTATTTATGTGTACTTAATATTATTTATATCTTTTACTTAGTAAAGGAAAACGCAAAATTGGTATTTTCGTATTTCAAAAAAAAGATTGTTTCCTTAAGAAGAAACATTCTTTACTTCTGAAACTTTATAATCTTTTATATAGTAAAGGAAAACGCCAAGTGGGGTATTCGTATTTAAAAAAATCAAATCATACTTTATTTAGTAATATTTTTTTAATTTAGATTTTTTTTAAAATATGTTTTGTTAAAAAAAAACTTAATTAATTCCTTATTTGGCAAAAAGTGTTTATAATTCGTTTTTGTAGAAAAATCGAGCTAAAAAATATACATGTCACAAATTTAAAAATAAAACTTTTAAAAAGGAATGTTGATTCCACAAAATTAACTAAACATGAGTTCAAAATCCAGTTCTATAAAAAAAACAAATGTACTTAATTGCTCAGAATTCAGTTGCAATGATGATGGAATTAATTTTATATTGTTTAAAGACTTTGTGGAAGCAAAAATTGATCAGAGTTATTCGTTTGGTAAGTACTTTTATTAAAGAGACTATATTGTTTAGTAGTTTACATAAACATACAATTAACACATCAGATGTTGATATTGTCTTGCAGATGTTATTGGCCGATTGATACAAAATAAAGACATCACCGTTTTGAATCCAAATAATGCACCAAAGCACATTCTTGAATTCCAACTTCAAGATGTAACGTAAGCATCTATTAATATTATTAACTAGACTATAGACCCGCGGGTTTCGCGGGTGGCAATAAAAAATTGTAAGTAAAACAAAGTCATATAAAAAATCATACTAATACATTTTATGAATGATCCAAAACGAAAATCATACTTAGTAAAGCTGCAAATCTGAACTTTGAGTAACTGAACAAAAGGAAGCTTCATTAACATTGATTGGAATTCCAAATCAATAATGAGAGAAGTACGACCACCGGGTAACAATAATGAAGCTATACCACTTTGCGCTCTCTCCTTTGCATCTAAAAGCAGCAAACAGTGTTTTCCATACATATGTTTTCCCGGTACCACCATATCCTACAGGAAAAAGACACCACCTTCATTCTTTTCAACCACATACATAACCTTGCCATATATGCTCTGTTGTTGTGATGTTAAACTTATAAAAAAGGATTTTCATGCTCCATTTTTAATTCATCTCTGTTATAACACAACTCATCTTGAATAACAGTATTAGCATAATTTTGTAATAACTATATATCTGGTAATGGCATCGATGATATGTTTTTTTAGGCTACTTCCATTAGTATGAAGAATTGCATCAATATCTTGTAAAATCATGTTTTTGATATGACGTTCACGCATCTCCAAATCTGCATTTATAAATTAACATGACGTTAGGATGAGATGAAGAATGGTTAGCAAAATAGGAGTACCAATTTTGCATTTAGAAATGTGAATTTATAATACACATTATCAGAAAAATTGATTCCCAAACACCCATTTATTTCAGCTTCAAAACTTCGACACTTTAAGTTATAACTAAACTCCTTAAAAATGTTAAAATGGGTCAGATGGAGTTCATATTTATATAATAGTTTAAATGGGTCGAATTATTTAAAATGTTAAAATGGATCATTTCGAGTTCATCATTAAAAATGTTAGAAATGTTAAAATGGGTCAGTTTGTGGTGATTTTCGTGCTATGTTTTGTTTCGTTAAACAAATATCTAATTAGTATTGGTTACTGTTGCACCATCTATTCATGGTTTTGGCTCATTTTGGTGAATAGAAGACAGTTTGTGTATTTGTTTGTTCTTTTTAATGAGCTGGGCTTGCTTCATTTATGTTGGCAAATGAAATGAGCTGTTGGTGAAAATTTTCACAATGGTTATTAATATTTTTGGATATAGATTTGTTTTTGTTTACAATAGTTCACTACTTATAAGGCCTAATTAGTTAGCAGCAACGCATATTAAAGCAGTAACAACAACATTTTGAAAAATAACTAAAAACAGAATTAAGACCCATATAAGAGTGGAAATACAATATTTAAAAACAAAAACTAACCTGGATTGTTCAATAGTTGACATTGCCGGTGCTCAATATCATCCTTCATAGATTCCATGTTTCATTCCAAACATACTCAGGTCTTGCAATACTATTAGAGATAAGTAGATGTACAAACGTGCGGCACAATTTCTTCCTTAATGCCCAACCATATATCTCTTGAAGAGCATAAATATATTCTGTCATCATCAAGTAATGCTTATATTACCCTGGAATTAACACTATTATCCTGCAAGTACCAGCGAACCATTTGAAGGAATTCTTGTCAGAACCAAATATAAATCTAGTGACTATTTATTTCTTTTTTACTACATAAGAAAGGTATTTATCAAAGTTAAACAATTAGAGTTATCAACATTTTTGTAAGGCTCTCGAATAAGTCATCCAAACAGCCCTGAGCAAGCTGTTGAAAAAAAAACCTATACGACCTTTAGAACATGCGACCCTTGAAAAGACTCATAATAATGCTTATATTACCCTGGAATTAACACTGGAATTAACAGTATTATCCTGCAAGTACCAGCGAACCATTTGAAGGAATTCTTGTCAGAACCAAATATAAATCTAGTGACTATTTATTTCTTTTTTCTCCCGACCATACTTATTCAACATACAGTATATAGAATTTAAGGCCAGTATATCATCCAATGACACCATGATTAAAAGATAGTGATCAATAAACTACATGAAACTGTGAAGTGTGAAGTGTGAAGTACTACATGAATTAATTTTAGTGGAATTAATACATTAACCTGAATACGATCATGATTTTATTAACAATGAGCGTGCTTTTAATTTGGAAACAGGATTGAGAATGGGTATAGGTGGACAGGAAAAACCTTGTATGACATTAAAAAAACGCATTCAAGTAGACAATGATGTGTTACCTTTCTATCAGCCCTTGCATATCCAAAGTATGGGATAACTGCAGTAACAGTTTTGGCAAGTGCCCTCCGACAATCATCTATCATTACCAAAAGCTCCATGATATTCTCATTTGCAGCAGGACATGTTGGCCGCACAAGAAATACATCACACCCTCTAACACTCTCCCGTAACTGAATGTATATTTCACCATCGGCAAACCTTTTTATGTTGATAGCATTCATGGGTTTCGCGGGTCTAACACTCATATGATTTAACACCCACCTACACGTACACCCCATTTGAAAGAGATTTATATGCTTTATGAAAACTTTTTATTATTGATATGTTATAGTTTTTATAGTCATGTATATTTAAAAACTTTAGACAAAAGCTTTTTGTGTAGTTTAAAGCCTATCTATTTTTACCTGAATGTACACCCCATTTTGACCAGCTAACGAACCCAACGATAAGATTTTATATAAAAAATAAGCAAAACTTACTGGATTAGTTACATGAAATAAGCCTCAATCTCCACAAGCAACATGAAGGTTCTCTACTTCATCATCATATCAAGGTTGTCCTACAACATCAAGTTTGCTTATGTTGATCAGTGAAATATGAAGTGATTCATTGAATTAAAGTAGCCACTATCATTCACCACATTGAGCATTTATAGTATTTAAAATTTCAGCTACATGGGTCATATAAAAAAGGCATAAGCAGAATGTACCAATGTTGTCATGGTATAACTTTCTTTCCTCAAGCAATTCTTCGGGTTCTAGGTAGCCATTGCAACATTCAATTTCTACATTTGAAGAACCTAAAAGGTGATTAGATATGGATCATAAATGAAATTATCATAAGGTTACATAAGAGTGTATAAACATAAAATATACTACAGAGTAAAAGAATATAACCATCTAGTGACATTTCTTTGAGCATCTTGGTAGCTATTGTAACCTCATGTCTCTATAAATTCAAAACATAAGAAATTAGTGATGCAACTAAAAAGTCGTCTTGGTTAGGAAATTATATCGAACACTTGGTGTTCGCCTAGAATCAAGTCTTAAGAAACACACACCAAACTAAAAGTTTGGGCACATTCAACCGCTAATAAAAGTTGCGATACGAATATTCTTAATCATGTAAATTGAACATACCTAATTAACTTGCTACATTCACTTATAAAATTATGGACTTCCAGATTGAAACTAAGGAATGACACTCTGCCCATCCATTTTAACCGATTACTTGGAATTATACCAAGTAATTTATCCATCTTTTAATTTATCGATCAAAGTTGTGTAAAACCTGGATCAAAAGAAGCCCCCAATAAAAACATGAATTACAAAATTAAGGGTTGACCAATCAAATTAAGAAAATAAATTGAATGAAATAGGAAGCAGACATACTTGATAGGAACTTCGATTACATTTACTCATAGAATCTTGCAAATGAAAGAAAAAGAATCATGGAGAGAGGTGTTTTGCCGGATCAAAAAAGATCAGTGATGTGAATTTTGAATTAAAGATAGGTATGATATTATTTAACAATAAGATAGAAAATCTCGGATAGAAAACTGCAAGGTGTATATATGACATCATAAAGGGGAGGGGTGACATTCAAAAAGTAGTTCATTTATTTACATTATCTATGTAGATTAATCGTTATTCAGAAATCTCAAGAAAGCCTTTTCATGTTATTATCTTTTTCATATCATCTCAATATCTCCGTGTGCATTTTTTTTAAATCACCAACATTCATCTCATGTAATCTCTATTTGAATCTCTAAAAGTCAGGTATTCATGTTTATTGACATTTCATAGTAGTTGCTGAGAAGTTTCCCATCATACGCTAGAGACAATTTGTGACTTTGTGTAATGGTCAAAAAGTGAATAGTTACGATTAATAATGCAACTAACAGACATCCATACATTGAAGATAACATGGAACCCCACACGCTTATTCACATCTTCTATATCTACAAACACAAACAGAACAAATTTATGTATACCACCCAGACACTCCTTCGCTTCTTTTTGTAACAAACCACACACCCTTCTTGTTCAGATAAACAAACAGATACATACATGATGTCTTCAATCAATCACGACGACTATGCTCACTTAAAAATCCCCCTTGAAAGTATACTTTCCGCCACTAACAACTTTTCTGACCAAAATATCATTGAAGTAGCTGATTTTGGAAATGCTTACTCTGGACAGCTCTTCTTTTGGTCCGGTGAGTCGATTAAAATTGATGCTCGGAGGTTGAATAAAGAATGGTCTGAAAGAGAACAAGAGTTTTGGATGGAGATTTCAATGCTTTCTACTCTCAAGCACAAAAATGTGGTTTCATTAGTTGGGTTTTG
>BQNB010130403.1:0-18948 GCA_026074375.1 Tanacetum coccineum
CACTTTATGGTCAAGGAAGGAATTGTCCTTGGCCATAAGATTTCCAAGAACGGGATTAAGGTTGATAAGGCTAAAGTTGATGTTATTGCTAAGCTACCTCATCCTACCACCGTCAAAGGAATTCGGAGTTTTCTTGGTCACGTCGGGTTTTATCGTAGATTTATTCAAGATTTCTTGAAAATAGCCCGGCCGATGACCCGTCTTCTTAAAAAAGATACTCCGTTCTTCTTCACCAAAGAGTGTATTGAAGGTTTTCAAACACTTAAATAAAAATTGGCCGAAGCACCAATATTAGTTGGCCCCGATTTGGACCTACCTTTTGAACACATGTGTGACGCGACTGATTTTGCAATAGGTGCAGTCTTGGGGCAACGAAAAACAAAACATTATCAGCCTATACACTATGCAAGCAAAACTATGATTGACACTCAAGCACATTACACCATGACGGAAAAAGAACTACTAGCCGTGGTGTATGCTTTCGAGAAATTCCTGCCTTACTTAGTCTTGTCAAAAAGCATTGTGTATACGGATCACTCGACATTAAAATACCTTTTTAATAAGAAAGATGCTAAGCCGAGATTGCTCCGATGGGTTCTCCTCCTTCAAGAATTCGATATCATCATCCGTGATAAAAAGGAGCCGAGAACCTCGCGGCTGACCATTTGTCCCGATTAGAGAATCCTCACCAAAGTGTACTCGATAAAAAGGAAATAAATGAAACGTTTCCTCACGAAACACTTAGTATGGTATCTTTTTGTAGTGATTCTAGTACCCTATGGTTTGCCTATTTTGCAAACTACCATGCGGGGAATTTTGTGATTAAAGGGATGTCGTCCCAGCAAAAGAACAAGTTTTTCAAAGATGTTAAACACTACTTTTGGGATGACTCCTATTTGTTCAAGATATGTGCGGATCAAGTCATTCAGTGGTGTGTTCACGGCCAAGAAGCCATTGATATTCTTAAGGCTTGCCACAATGGACCCACCGGGGGACATCATGGTGCCAACTACACCGCCAAGAAAGTTTTTGACTTAGGATTTTATTGGCCTATAATTTACCGTGATGCCCATGACTTGGTCACCCGATGTGACGCTTGTCAACGTCAAGGCAAAATTTCACAACGTGATGAAATGCCTCAAAATTCAATCCAAGTTTGCGAAATCTATAACGTGTGGGGCATCGATTTCATGGGGCCGTTCTCGTCTTCTCGAGGGAACAAGTATATACTCGTGGCCATCGATTACTTGTCAAAATGGGTTGAAGCGAAAGCGCTCCCCACCAATGACGCCCGAGTTGTTTGCAAATTTCTTAAATCTCTCTTCGCCCGATTCGGTACCCCTCGTGCTATCATTAGTGATCGCGGCACCCATTTTTGCAATGAACAGTTTGCAAAGGTCATGCTTAAATACGGAGTTACTCATCGTCTCTCTACCGCGTATCACCCATAAACAAGTGGGCAAGTTGAGGTTTCCAATCGAGGCTTGAAACGAATTCTTGAAAGGACCGTAGGAGAAAACTGTGCTTCTTGGTCCGACGAGTTAGATAACGCCTTATGGGCCTTCCGTACAGCTTTCAAAACACCCATCGGGTATACTCCTTACAAGCTCGTGTACGGAAAGGCCTGTCATCTTCCGATCGAACTAGAGCATAAGGCCTACTAGGCCTTAAAGCATTGCAATTATGACCTTTTGACCGCGGGCGATCATCGAAAAGTTCAATTGAATGAATTAAA
This sequence comes from Tanacetum coccineum, assembly GCA_026074375.1. Classification (NCBI taxonomy): domain Eukaryota; kingdom Viridiplantae; phylum Streptophyta; class Magnoliopsida; order Asterales; family Asteraceae; genus Tanacetum; species Tanacetum coccineum. Next base: position 1,736 of record BQNB010130403.1, read on the forward strand.
TGAACTTCGTGATCAAGCCTACAAGAACTCTTTGATCTACAAAGAGAAAACAAAGAAGATCCACGACTCCAAAATTAAGAACCGCGTTTTCAGCGTTGGTGACCGAGTCCTTCTTTTTAATTCTCGATTGAAGATTTTCTTGGGTAAACTTAAAACCCATTGGACCAGACCGTTCACCATTGCCCATGTGTACCCTTATGGCATCATCGAGTTATCTCAAACCGACGGGCCAAACTTCAAGGTGAACGGTCATAGACTTAAACATTACTTTGAAGAGGACATACCACATATGGTTATCCCGGATCTCCAAACCTTCCCCAAGGACCAATGAATTCGGGGACGGGTCAAGCTAAGTGACCTTAAACAAGCGCTTCATGGGTGGCAACCCATGCTTATCCTAATATAATATTAGTAGTAGTAATGAATAAGTGTTTTGTGATGTGAGGAGTCTCGCCTCTTTCTTTCTTGTATGCTTGTGTTTTTGTTGTATGTCTAGGATTGCCTAGATTTTGAAGCCTCTCGTGCTCGCAGTTTTTGTCATTCGATCACTCGAGCTTCACATCCTCAGCTTCATTTTGGGAATCCAATATCCAAATCTTATCGACTAACGCTCATCTTTAGCACACTTAATATAAACAGCTTTAGATTTCACGTTATAATAGAAACCTGCTTTAAAACATTGAGGACATTGGTTTCAGCTTCTAGTATTGGGGGGGGGATCTATCGATTTGATTATGCATGCAGTCGTTGTTTTCACATAATCCCGTTTTTACCACTAAAATACCAAAAAAAATTAAAAAATTAAAAATTTTCAAAAATAAAATAAGTGTTTTTGTCACAATTTGCTTTCTGCTGGGTTAGAATAAGAATAAATTTTTGAAACTCGATAGAGGTGTTAGTCTAGCGTGTTCCTTTAAACATTAGACTAAGCATTCACGGATCTTTTTATTAAAGATTTTAAATTTGCGAAGAACAAAAAATGATAGAGTTAAGTATGAGTTAGATGCTAAACAAGGATTAGTTGGAAATTTTAAGAGCTCATAAGTGTAGTTTGTGGCTTTTTCTCCCATAAGCTCCTAACCGGACTAATAATACGTGCTCTTTTTGAAAATTAAACTTAAATCAAACACTTTATGAAGTGTGGATGATATCAATATTTTTAGTTCAAATTTATTCTTAAATTGCTAAAAATAATTTTCTTTTATATCTTGTAATATAAAAACATGAAAAAAATATGAGTAATTATTATAAACTGTGGGCCTATAAAATGTTTTTACTGCATTCTTGCCGGCTCTCAACGATGTTGCAGTCTTCTAAATAAGGCACATAGTATTTATCGAGACTGATAAAAGTTTGTTGCATCTTGCCGGCTCACAACCAATGTTGCAGCCTTCTAAAAGGGGCGCATGGATTTCATTAGTTTAATGGATGTGATAATTTAATTAAATTTTAAAAAAATAAAATGGGTATGTAACGTGGAATTTATAAATATTGGGGAAAATCTCTTTTTTTTAAATTTAAATATGCTTTTGAACTAAGACTATTACATTTTAAGTTGTAATTTTATGTATATACGGTAAATCCAAGGGTGTTGAAACCGAAGATCCGTGAGTCCCGATACTAGTCTCTGTGGGGTGTCAAAAGCCTGGTCACTTAGCCGCAAGGTTGGGATGTGCCAAGACGAAAGTCGCTACATGGGATGATCTCGCCTTCAAACTCATTACTCCCCCCCCTTTTGGGGTGGAACGTTGAGCATAGAAAATTTGCAAAACGTTAATCTATGGTTGAAATTTGAAATAAGCACACTAACATAATTTGAAATAATTGTTGGGAGTGAAAAGTTTACAAGGTACAAGTATGAGTAGTGTTAGCATCTTAGCTCATATTTAACGCTGATTTCATTTTTAAGCTTGGTTTGGGACAAGTGAAAAGTCGGGGACGATGAATTTGTCCTTTTTGGGGCATTTTAGGATTGAAATGCTTCTTATTCTATGATCCCTAACGGTTATGAAAATAACGAAAGTTAAACATGTTAGTTAGTTGCTTAAAAAGAAAAGTACAAAAAAATAAGAAAAAGGAAAAATACAAAAATATGTGTGAGAATAAGTGTATATATTTAAAAATGGTCAAAACGGAGATTTTTCAAAACTATTGACTCTTTAATTCCCCTTGCATGACACTTATCTACTTTTCGGGTAATTGTCCCGAGGGGGATTGAGATTCTTGGTTTTCCTAAGTGTTTACTTATAGCATTGCGTGAGGACACGGCAATATCTTAGTATGGGGGATTTTGGTATGTGTTTAATTACACATACCTTTGACCATTAAAAACGGACTTAAATGACCAAAAACGTACCCAAAAATACATTGTATTTGTATGTTTTGCATTTGTATTGTGCAGGAAACGGATATCTAAGAAAAGGACAAAAAACAAAGCCAAAACGACAAAACCAAGCACGGAAAACGAAGAGCGTGAAAAAATTCAAAAAGTCAAACCAATGTCAACCCGAGAAGTCAAAGCCAAGCCGAAGCAAAACCGAGATATACTTTATGGGCCAACCGCACCCATCTAATGGCCGGGAACAACCCATTAAGCATTTTATCAACAGTATCTTATAGACTTAAGTCTTATAAACAGCCCAATCCAATGCCTTATATAATACACGGCCCAAAACCCACAAACAAAGGCCCATTACCCAATAACACTTGTTAACCCAAATCCCTTTACCCTGTTAACACCGTTAGTCCTTTAAGGACTGTGGGTGCAGACACATTATACAACCTCAGGGGCCAAAACTGCCAACCCCTTATATTATTTTACACCACAAGGACTATGGGTGAAATAAAACTATACAAATTCAAGGGCCAATATTGCCAAACCAGCAAACCTTCACGCATGTTTTTACCAAAATAGATATACAAACAGAACAACCCTCTTTCCTGCCCTTTTTTGCCATTCTTGTGTCTTCTCCCCTGAACCCCTGTAACCCCACGACAAAACCATCACCATCCTCCTCTACCCCACTTCAATGTAATGCCATGTTGGCAATCGCTCTAACCTTCATTCGTTCATGAAAGAAGACAGAAATTCAAGGGTTGAGATTTTAGAGCCTTGGGGACAAAAGCAAATCAAGGGTTAAGATCGACTTTTATGACATACTCACACAAGAAAAAAAACCCCTCATGTCCAGCTCAGAGAAGAAACACAAGTAAAGACCTAGAACCTTTATAGTTTTAGTATAAATATGGTCTTTGTAAGCCCTTTGGAAGGGAGTTAGATTTTAGCAGCTTATTTTTAGTTAACTTTTAGCTTATTATTTTTAAAATTCAAGTATTGTAATCTGTTTTCTTAAGTTAATGAAATTTAAGGTTTTTAAGATTTAAAATTCTGTTTTTAAGGTTCATGTTTCATTAAGGTTCCAAGTGATTTATAAGCTCTTTATAAGCTATTATTTACTCATATAAGCTGTTTACTTAAGTCTTACAAACTCTTTCCATAATTTGTAAGGTTTAAGCTTGTTTTTACAAAAACAAATTACTCAAAAAGCTATTGGATGATAAGCCAAATTGGGATGGGCTTATTGCTTTTTACTAGCTTGTCTTTGACAAGCTAGAGCTTGTAGATCAGCTTATTATAAGCTCAGTTTGCCCTGTTTTGAGCAAGGGCCTTTGTAAGTTTCAAAATTTCAAGTTTTAGCTTAAAAAGTTGCATTTGCTTATTTCTGCTTATTGGTGCTTATTGTTCGCTTGTATCTGCTTATTTATGCTAATATATGATGCTTATTGCTTATGTATTCTGTCTTGTAGTTTAAAATTCCTTTGTTTGTCATTTTAGTTAATACTGCTAGTTAAATACACTTAGTACTGCTTATTTTAGTTTGCTTATTTAAAAGTTTTGGCTTCCCTTTTATTCTCTGTTAGAAATTGCTTATTAGTGATTAATATTGATAGTTAATCATCTATTTTTACAATTCTTGGCTTAAATCAGTCTTAATCAGTTTAAAATGTCAAGAATGGTTTTTAAAGAGGTGTTTGATTTAACTGGGAAAGTGGGTCAAAATGGGTAAGAAATAGTTGTGCCCTTTAGGTCATCTTAGTTTAACTTGAATTCACCATAAAATCCAATTGTTATAAGTTTTTAAGTGTTAAATTAAACTAAAAATCTTGGTTTATACTAGTTGTTGTTTTGAATTTGTGAGAATTTTTGTTAGATAAAATCAATTTCATATTGATTTGATTCTTTGCTTGTTGAGTATTTGTGTTGGTTTTATCGTAGTTTGTTCATGTGTTGTCAAAATGGTTTAAAACTATCTTGGGTCAATTTGCCATCTTTAACAAGCCTTATTAAGTTGTGTTAATCTGTTTTATAAGTTTTTAAAGTATAAAATCAAGTTTTAGGGAGTTGTGTATAAGTTCTTTAAATCTGTGTTCTTAAAATCCTTTAAAACTGTTTTATTTGATTTGTGTTCTAAAATCTGTTTAAAGGTTTTATTTTGAGTGTTAAATTCATTAGAATAAGTTATGGTTTAGTGTGCATTTTCCTTGTAGGTTTTATACTTAAAATCTGTCAAAATAGTTTCAGTTTTCAAAACTTAAAGACTGTCACTTTTCAATTTCAATTCTTGCTTAGTTAAAGTTAGATTTAGGGTTTATAATTGATAGCATGATTAGTGTGTAGTATAGACTTCATCTGTTTTAGCTTGTTTCACTTTTTAAAAGTCTTTTTCTAGCTTATTTGTAGGGCTGCAAAAGCCAAACTATCTTTTTAGGAAAAACCAAAAAACAAAGTCCAAAACAGCCTGAGCAGCCATTTTCATTAGACTTTTTCATAGCTCATTTTAATTTCAAACTATTTTTTGGTTACAGATTAGTGTAGCTCATAAGCTAAGGTTTAAGTTCATATAACCCACTAAGTCATAAGGATCCAATTAGTAGCTCAGAAATAAGCTCAAAAAGTGCCCTTGTGGCTGCTTGGTTGACTGTTTTTGGCCAATTAGCTTAATTTCTTTTCTGTGCTTATCTTTCTGTTTCCTTAGCTTAATTTTGTGCCTTAGTGCTTATTAGGTGTAGTGTAGTATCTGTTTTAGCTTAATTTGTTTTTACATTTGCTTATTGTGTGGGAAAAGCCAACATTTTTAGCCATTTAGTCCTTAGTGTTAAAAAAGACAAAACTGCCAGCTTTCTTTTGCTTATTTCCTAGCTTATTTTCAAATTTTGTAAAAAGTTACTTTATTAAAATTAGTCATATTAGCTTGTTTTATAAGTTTTAAAAAGAAAATTCAAAAAAATATGTTTAGAAACAGAGAGGCCACAAGGGTCGAACCTGTGACCTCCAATTTGCAAACCAACACACTTAACATACACTCCCCAAACCACTAGCACCAGTAGGGCCATCTGGCCATTTCTTGCAACATTTATTATTTAAGTACATTTTGAGCTCTTTTCTTATTTAAACTTCGTAGCTTATTAGGGCTTATTTGTAGCTTATTTGATAAGCTGGCTTATCCAGCTTATTTTTCCTGCATTCTTTACAACATTTAGGACTTTTGCTAATTTTTTCAGATTTTTCTAAACTTATTTACTATTTTTTATTATTTTTCGTAGTTTTAAATTTTAAAAAGTCATTTAAAAATAGAAAATTAATTCAGAAAAATACAAAAAAATAGTTTTTAGTTTTAGAATTAATATTTTTAGGTTTATAAAGTTTAAAATCATTTACATCATTTTTAGAATTTAAATTTCATTTTTAGCTTTTTAATTTAAGTTTAAAAATTAGTTTTAAGTAATAAAAAGTAGTTAAAAATAGTTTTCTGAGTTATTATCATATTTTAGACTTTTCTAAAGTAGAAAATCATTTTTTGGAATTTTTAAGTATTAATTTGTCATTTTCTAGGATTTTAAATAGATTAAACAAGTTTTTAATTTATAGAAAATTATTAAAAAGTAAAAAAAATAAGAATGTAATTCCTTTTCAGAAAATTTTCTTTTATCATTTTAGAGGTTTAGAAACTAAGTTTTGATTTTTTAGGTTAATTTTGATATAGTTGATAATTTAGACTCGTTTTAGGATTCACGTTATTTGATTTCTTTGATAATTGCCTTATTTGTTAGTATTAGCATGCATTTTTTGTCTTTCTCGTAGAATTAGAAATCAAATCCAATCAAAATCTTGTTGAATTCACACATCAAATATCAAACCGACTCTCGACTCTCAAATTTGCATTCCTCGTCGGGAAAACGACCCGGGAATATCATACTACTCGGATTTCATTGATTTTCTTTTTTTAAACCTTATCAAGGGTCACTTGACTTGGTTTGATTAATATAAGTGGTATATTATTATATATTATTTATATATATTAAGAAAGCAGTCAGTGATACGTTTCGGAAAATGGGAAAAGCTGAACCCTCGTTACATTGGACCTTTTAAGATCATAGACAAAGTAGGAATCATTGCATATCAACTTGAACTCCCAGAGCAGTTGAGTAGAGTTCATAGTACGTTTCACGTCTCGAAATTAAAGAAATGTATGGCTGATGAACCTCTTGCTATACCGTTGGATGAGATCCAAGTTGACGACAAATTGCACTTCATCGAAGAACTCGTCGAGATTATGGACCGTGTGGTCAAGCGTCTGAAGCAGAGCCATATTCCAATTGTGAAGGTACGTTGGAACTCTAGGAGAGGTCCTGAGTTCACCTGGGAGCGTGAAGACCAAATGCAAAAGACGCACCCGCATCTTTTCCTAATTTCTACGTCTGTGGCGAATGCTACATCGTAAGCCTTGATCGTAAGCTTTGAGGACAAAGCTCTTCTAACGGGGAAAGGATGTGACACCCCAAAAATTTTTGATCAATAAATTAGCCGTTTTTGTTTAGTAGTTTGAATTTTTAAAAGTTTCGTTTAACTTTTACGTTCAACCGAGAAGTTTTCCCGCTTTTATCTGAGAATCGTCACCGGGAACGAACCGGGATACCTAACGTTGTAGTGTTTTGGAAATAGCCACGTTTTTATATTTTATGGCAATATTTAAAATTTCATAATTTTCGGAGATACCGTTATTCGTTTCGTTATTTGCGTAAACTGTGTTTTGTTTAAAAATGAGCATATGCATGAAGGCTTGGAAATTAATTCAAACAAGGAGCACTAGCATCTTAAAAAAATTGAAACATTTGGTCCCCCCCTCTTATGCATGCATGCGTCCAAACCAACACCCCTTAAACCCTTGGATGGGATGCCATTTTGAAATTCAATAAGACAAGGTTTACAACTCATTTTGTCCTAGCTCATTTGTGATTGGAGGATCAAATTGGTCCCCTCCCCCTCTTTGTCCTATCCCACGGCACACACACATACACACTTTTAGTATGTGAAGTAAACTTGGCATTACATATATACATTACTTCTCATTTTCTCATTCATAAAACACACACACTAAATATTGAGTTTTCTCTCTTCTCTTTTGCTCTCTCTTATTCGAACCACCCAAGAAACACACACACACTCATAATTTTCCAATCTTGATCAAAAACCTTTGAATATATTGTGTTCGTGGTTTATATTTATTGTATTCGGGTATTAGTTAAACAACATTCGGGTTGTTTCTTGTCATCAATCATCCTTCTAAACCACTTCTTTTTGTAAGTTCCTTAATCTTCAAATAACTTGTACTTTCCTAATCATCTTGATGCATACATACTAGTTGTACAACTTATTTTGTAAAAACAAAGATTTTAAAACTACATAAACCCTAAAAGGTTATGTCTATGGTTCAAAAATAATAACAAGAAATATAAGGAAATCATAGTTTTGTGATCGTGGTTATTTTCGTGTAATCAAAATGGTATATTATAGCTTATTTGTATTTGGCTTATATAATAAGCTAATGGGAAAGCTTATTTAATTATTTTTAAGCTTATGTGACTTATATATGTTGCGACCTAAAATAGAAAACACAAGGAAATATTTGTTCAACTTTTTTCATGTAACTTAAATTTATTGAGCTTATTTTGTGCTTATTTTCATTCGGCTTATGTTAATAAGCTTTTGGAAGCTTATTGTGATTATTTTGAACTTAATGGGCTTATTATTTGGTTCGGCCCAACTAGAAAAGAAAGAAGAAATATTTGTTTAGCTTATTTTGTTTCGACTTATATTTTGTTAGCTTATTTTGTATGGACAAATAGTAAACTTGTTCGGCTTAATAAATAATCCCGAATATAGCTTATTGGGCTTATAGCCGCGTCCCACAACCAAAGCCCAACACCATGAGCTTATTCTTGAGCTTATGTGGTCCGGCTTATTTTATTGTGGCTTATTATAAGCTTATTATTAAGTCGCGTGTTTATTATTTAATATTTTGCTTATCGGACTCTATAGATAAGTAAAACTACATCTTTGGACTTAATGGGCCAAGTCCCAACATAAATACAATACACCAAGGCGTAAAGCTACGGTGTGGTTTATTGAATAAGTTCGTGAATAGCTTATCTAATAGTGAACGACTTAGACGCTATACGTTTAACTCATTTTAAACGTTGGACGTTGCGAATAATAAGAGATTTGATGATGTATTTAAAAGCTAAACTAGATATATGGGAATTTAATAAAGTACCGAACAATATATATATATAAAAATATATAATATATATTTTTTTACTAAGACATTTATATGTATATAATATTAATAAACATACTATTATTTACTCTTTTTACGTACGAAAATATTTTATTACTATGCGATCACAAACATTAATTTTTGGATATATTAATAAAAGTACACTAGTATATGCTTATGCATTATTCGAAATTCGTTACTACTCCGATATTAAACCAAACACTCATTTCATAGGTTGTCTTTGTGAACCGTTGTTCGTTATCGTGTGATTTTATTCTAGACTATTCTTCTTCGATTCACCAATCAAGGTGAGTTCATTGCCCCACTTTTAAATTATTTTGAATAATTGCTTTATAAATTGGGGTGAGAAACATTGCTTGTTTTTAAAACTGGACACAAGTACTATACGTGAGAAATTCTCCGTTTACGTGTTGCCTAAGTAGCGTTTAGACCATTATTGCCCGAATTATCATGAACTGTTAATTTCTTGACCGGAGAACCGGTTAAGGGAGCGCGAGTGAATAAATATATCTATTGGGACTAATTATCCTTATCCGGGTAAGAAGCACTTACTAGTTTGAGACTTCCAAGAACTAACGGATATATGTCATGTCGAAACTAGTTAGGTGGTCTTTGGTCGGACACCTGAAGAGCAAGCCTTTTATAGCACTGTACATGCTATCTTTCAGTATTAGCTTCGGTGTCATGAGCTTAGTGCAACGTAAATGCCTCTTTATGTGAAGTTGTATCTTCTATAACTGTCGCGTACGTTTTGATAATCTTGTGGTCCACATTAATTATATTTGAACCAAACCTATGAATTCACAAACTTTATGTTGACGTTTAAGCATGTTTTTCTCAGGAGCTTAGCATGGATGTCATTGCTTGATCTATATGAAGACTAATTGCCCGAACCAGTTTTCCAGATTTCATTTATGTTATCATAAATACCGTTGTTGAACTTATTTAAGCTTTCGCATTTTGACTTTTGAATCTTTTAAATTTGATTGATGTAAACTTATTATTATTTTAAATTTATGCAACGGTGTTTATTTTTAAAACGCACCCTTAGAGGTCGTTCTTTATGCTTTGTACTTGAGATATTGGATAATGTCACGCCCCCGGACACTAAATCGGACGGGACCCTATTTGGGGGTGTGACAGATTGGAATCAAGAGCCAAGGTTTTAGAGAACCAGGTAGTATAAACTAGGTCTGGTCTATAACCAGTGTATGATCCTACGTGATTATGTGCCTTACGTGATTTTACATATACGTAATATGTATACGTACTATGTAATTAAATATTAAGTATAACTAATATTACTATAATTATATTGCATTTCATTTCGTGGTACTGTATTTGATGGTCTATTCATTCATTTCATTCATTCATTTACCCATTTGTTTATTCTTTCCCGCATCATGCATGGTTGGTATAAATGATATTTATATAAACTTTTGCTTGTGCAGGTCATGGCTATTTCTGTTATCTCAGTTTCTTCGGATTCATCAGAGGATAGCGTGGGGACACCTGCTGGAAGAGTTATCTTGTTCGGTACTATCCCTACCACTATTCCTGACACTACACTTTCTATGACTTCGCCTACTACCTATATTGATACCACACCGATGCCTATTGTTTTACCCACTATTCAACCATCACCAGATTATACACCCGCATCACCTGATTACTCACCCGCATCCGATACAGAGTTTGACCCATCTGAGGATCCGTCATCAGACCGTATACCACCACTACCAGCTACTTTACAATTTCTTTCATCGACCGATGATTCTTCAGACAACAATACACCTGATACACCACCATCACCTACCCATGGTACACCATTCACTAAGACTACCCTTTCTACTCAAAGGTCACCTACAACATCTGGTGCACTTCGACGTCGAGTTAGGATTCTTGCACTGGGACAACATATCCTTTATGTTCGACTGTACCGCTACCATCCCAATGGGTCGGTACACATGATGACTGCGAGGAAGAGGGTTAGACCATTACCCACTCATCGTCTTGCTGTGAGACATTCAGTTGATTACTCTTCTTCAGATCATTTTTCTTTGGATGATTCATCATCGAGTTCATCATTGAGTTCATCATCAGAGACTTTATCGGATTCTTCTGCAGATGCTTTATCTGATTCTGCATCTAGTCGTTCATCTTCTGATCATTCACTACCAGCATCACCATCGGGTACGAGATATAGTCATCATTTATGTTCATTGGTACCGAGTGTTCATCGTTCATCTGCTATTTTCGAGAGACCATCTCATGATTCTTCTTCTGCGAGCCTTTCTCGCAAGAGGAGTAGATCCCCTATTGCATCTGTACCGTTATCTTCACCTACCCTTGGAGCATTGTCTTATGCACGTGTTGATATTTTACCATCACCTAAGAGGATTAGGAGTCCTGAGATAGCTACAGATTTAGAGGGTTGTTCAGAGGATAGTTTTAAGCCATATGTACCTAGAGAGACTGGATTGGGAGTTGACTTTGTGGATGAGAGTTCTGATCCGTCTAGGTTTAGAGGGACTGATTTAGAGATGGATTTTGATGTTAAGAGGAGCGATGGGATTAAGATTGACCCCGAGGTTCAGGCAGAGATTGACGAGGGTATCGCTTATGCGGATGCTCTTAGAGATAAAGGGATTGATGCTAGAGTTGTAGTTAAGGCTATTGATCGAGAGGAGTTTGAGATAGGTATGAGAGACCCGGTTGAGGTTAGAGTGGATAGAGTTACTCACCCAGTGGTAGCTGATGATATCCCTGAGCCTGATCAGGAGGGAGCTGTAGAGGTTACGTATGAGACTTTGGGAGATTTGGTTCAGAGGTTTCATGATCTATAGAGAGATTTCAAATTCAAGCGTATTAGAGTTATAGAGAGTTGTCCCAAGGATTAAGGGACACAGGATCGTAGCGATTGGACAGCAGAGTGCTGATATTTAGAAGGATCGAGAGCTAGATCGGGATAATAGGAGACTTATAGAAGACATTGTGGATGTTGAGAGCAGAGAGTTACCCCGTTTTGGCTAGTGAGTTGCTGGCATAGAGAAGTTGAACAGAAAGACTTTTAGAATTCACAAATGATCGATGAGGATTGCTAGGCTTGAGGCTTGTGCCAGGAGGCATTTAGGTTACCGTTATTAGATTGTTTCGCGATTATCCTAGTAATGACTCGTAACTCCTAATATTAACTAATTGTAGGTATTTGTAAATCCTATATTTTGGAACAATATTGTAACATTTTATATTGATGATATAAAATCAAATGTTACCATTCTATATTTTATATTCCTAACTTAATGATATATTTTCTTTTGCCTATTGCATATTGCATTATTACTGAATCATGGCATTATCATGAAGTTATTATGATTTTGTATTTCTGTATAATAAAACTTGTTATTTTATTTTCGAACCCGTTAACAATCTCATATCACCATGAAATTTCTTCTTCTGGTTATTGTTATAATTGTAGGACAAGCCCAACACACGATCTGGAGCGTCAAGGACCCTGAGGGAGTCCAACGAGGCAAAGCGATCTGCGAATGTCATAAGCTTTGAGAGTGCGCGACCCACTGTCAGAAACCTTGACCACCTTATGGGAGAATGAGGGTGAACAAGAAGTAAAAGAAATAGAAGGAAATGAAATGTATGAAATGAAAATGGAGGAAATGAAAGGGAGAAATAGAAAAAAATGAGAGAATGGAAATGGTAATGGAAACGGAGGAGAATATGGCTAAAACTTCATGAGATTTATGCCTGCTAGCGAGTGCACATATCAAGACTTCCTGAAGTGCTAGCCACTTAACTTTAATGGAACGAAAGGAGTTGTTAGGTTAACTCATTGGTTTGAGAAGATGAAAACAGTATTCCACATTAGCAATTATCCAGGGAAGTACTAAGTGAAGTATGCTTCGTGCACGGCTCTAAACAGTGCATTGACTTGGTGGAACTCCCATAAGAGAACAATTGGGATTGAGGCCGCCTATGCCATTAGTTGGGCATAACTTATAAAGTTGATGACAGAAGTGTACTGTCTAAGAAAGTGAGGTTTTAGAAGGATGAGATCGAGTTACGGAAATTGGCTGTGAAAGGAATGACTTGACTGCTTTACCAGAATATTTTCAGGAATTGGTGTTGTTGTGTAACAAGAATGGTCCCAAATGAGTAGGACAAGTTGAGAGATTCCGTTTGAACACACGACCTAGAGCTTGGTGTAGTAGTGTTTGCCTTAAAGATGTGGAGACACTATCTGTACGGTACAAAGTGCGTTGTGTTCACTAATCACAAGAGTTTGCAGCACATTCTCAATCAGAAGGAGTTGAACATGAGACAACGGCGATGGTTAGAATTGTTAAGCGACTACGACTGCGAGATTCGATATCATTCAGGAAAGGCGAACGTGGTGGCTGATGCCCTAAGTCGAAAGGAAAGAAGCAACCCGCTACGAGTTCAGGCCTTAGTTATGACTATTGGTTTAGACCTTCCGAAGTAGATTTTGAGTGCTCAATCGGAAGCCAGGAAAGAAGAGAACTTCATCAACGAAGATTTGCATGGCATGATTAACAAGTTAGAACTTTGTGCTGACGGAACGTTATGTTTGAACAATCGAAGTTGGATTCCGTGTTTTGGTGATTTGAGGGCTTTGATTATGCATGAGTCTCATAAGTAAAAGTATTCCATCCATCTTGGATCAAATAAGATGTACCAAGACATGAAGAAGTTGTATTAATGGCCTAATATAAAAGCAGAAATTGCCACCTATGTCAGCAAGTGTTTAACGTGTGCTAAGGTTAAGATAGAGTATCAATAACCGTCTAGTTTGTTGGTTCAACCAGAGATCCCATAATAGAAATGGGAGAATATAACAATGGACTTTGTGACTAAATTGCCAAAGACGACCACTGGTCAAGACACGATTTGGGTAATCGTTGATCGTCTCACTAAGTCTGCTCATTTCTTGCCTATGCGAGAAGATGGCACATTAGAGAAGTTGACGAGACAATACTTGAAGGAAGTAGTCTCAAGGCATGGAGTGCCAGTTTTGATCATCTCTGATCGTGATGGGAGATTTACGTCACATTTTTAGAAGTCCCTTAATAAAGCATTAGGTACTCGATTAGATATGGGTACAGCTTACCATCCAGAGACCGATGGTTAGAGTGAGAGAACCATTCAGACGTTAGAAGACATGTTACGTGACTGTGTACTCGACTTTGGAAAAGGTTGGGATAGACACTTACCGTTGGTAGAATTTTTGTACAACAACAGTTACCATACCAGCATTAAGGCTGCTCTATTTGAGGCGTTGTATGGGCACAAGTGTCGATCACGTGTCTGCTGGGCTGAAGTTGGAGATAGTCAGCTCACTGGCCCAGAGATCATCCACGAGACCACTGAGAAAATAGTTCAAATCAAGAGTCGTATTCAAGTTGCCCGTAATTGTCAAAAGAGTTATGCCGACATGAGAAGGAAACCCCTTGAGTTTCAAGTAGGAGATAAGGTCATGCTGAAAGTATCACCATGGAAAGGGGTGATACGTTTCGGCAAACAAGAAAAGCTGAATCCTCGTTACATTGGACCTATTAAGATCATAAACAAAGTAGGAACCGTTGCCTATCGACTTGAAATCCCAGAGCAGTTGAGTAGAGTTCATAGTACGTTTCACGTCTCGAAATTAAAGAAATGTATGGTTGATGAACCTCTTGCTATACCGTTGGATGAGATCCAAGTTGACAACAAATTGCACTTCATCGAAGAACCCGTCGATATTATGGACCGTAAGGTCAAGCGTCTGAAGCAGAGCCATATTCCGATTGTGAAGGTACGCTGGAACTCTAGGAGAGGTCCTGAGTTCACCTAGGAGCGTGAAGACCAAATGCAAAAGACGTGCCCGCATCTTTTCCTAATTTCTACATCTGTGGTGAATGCTACATCGTAAGCCTCGATTGTAAGCTTTGAGGACAAAGCTCTTCTAACGGGGAAAGGATGTGACACCCTGAAAATTTCCGATCAATAAATTAGCCGTTTCCCACTTTTATATGAGAATCGTCACCGGGAGCGAACCGGGATACCTAACGTTGTAGTATTTTGGCAATAGCCACGTTTTTATATTTTATGGCAATATTTAAAATTTCAAAATTTTCAGAGATACCGTTATTCGTTTCGTTATTTGCGTAAAATGTGTTTTGTTTAAAAATGAGCATATGCATGAAGGCTTGGAAATTAATTCAAACAAGGAGCACTAGCATCTTAAAAAATTGAAAACCATTTGGTCCCCCCCCCCCTCCTCATGCATGCATGCGTCCAAACAAACACCCTTAATGAACCTTAGAGGCCAAGTTGAATTCAAATTCAATAAGACAAGGTTTATAACTCATTTTTGTCCTAGAACCATTATGATTAGGAGATCAAATTGGTCCCCTCCCCCATCCTTGTCCTATCCCACGCACACACAAACACAGTTTTAGTGTTTGATGTAAACTTGGCATTACATATACACATTACTTCTCATTTTCTCATTCATAAAACACACACACTAAATATTGAGTTTTATCTCTTCTCTTTTGCTCTATCTTGTTCGAACCACCCAAGAAACACACGCACACTCATAATTTTCCAATCTTGATAAAAAACCTTTGAATATATTATGTTCATGGTTGATATTTATTGTATTCAGGTATTAGTTAAACAACATTCGGGTTGTTTCTAGTCATCAATCATCCTTCTAAACCACTTCTTTTTGTAAGTTCCTTAATCTTCAAATAACTTGTACTTTCCTAATCATCTTGATGCATACATACTAGTTGTACAACTTATTTTTTAAAAACAAAGATTTTAAAACTACATAAACCTTAAAAGGTTATGTCTATGGTTCGAAAATAATAACAAGAAATATAAGGAAATCAAAGTTTTGTGATCGTGGTTATTTTCGTGTAATCAAAATGGTATATTATAGCTTATTTGTATTTGGCTTATATAATAAGCTAACGGAAATGCTTATTTATATATTTTTAAGCTTATGTGACTTATATATGTTGCGACCTAAAATAGAAAACACAAGGAAGTATTTGTTCAAGCTTGTTTCGTGTAACTTAAATTTATTGAGCTTATTTTGTGCTTATTTTCATTCGGCTTATGTTAATAAGCTTTTGGAAGCTTTTTATAAATTATCATACTTATTAAATATTAGAAAACACACACGATAAAACTAGATATATGAGAATTTAATAAAGTGCCGAACAATATATATATAAAAATATATAATATATATTTTTTACTTAGACATTTATATGTATATAATATTAATATACATACTATTATTTACTCTTTTTACGTACGAAAATATTTTATTACTATGCGATCACAAACATTAATTTTTGGATATATTAATAAAAATACACTAGTATATGCTTATGCATTATCCAAAATTCGTTACTACTCCGATATTAAACCAAACACTTATTTTATAGGTTGTCTTTATGAACCGGCGTTCGTTATCGTGTGATTTTATTCTAGACTATTCTTCTTCGATTCACCAATCAAGGTGAGTTCATAGCCCAACTTTTAAATTATTTTGAATAATTATTTTATAACTTGGGGTGAGAAACATTGCTTGTTTTTAAAACTGGACACAAGTACTATACGTGAGAAATTCTCCGTTTACGTGTTGCCTAAGTAGCGTTTAGACCATTATTGCCCGAATTATCACGGACTGTTAATTTCTTGACCGGAGGACCGGTTAAGGGAGCGCGAGTGAATAAATAGATTTATTGGGACTAATTATCCCTATCCGAGTAAGAAGCACTTACTAGTTCGAGACTTCCAAGAACTAACAGATATATGTCATGTCGAAACTAGTTAGGTGGTCTTTGGTCGGACACCTGAAGGGCAAGCATTTTATAGCACTGTACATGCTATATTTCAGTATTAGCTTCGGTGTCATGAGTTTAGTGCAATGTAAATGCCTCTTTATGTGAAGTTGTATCTCCTATAACTGTCACATACGTTTTGATAATCTTGTGGTCCACATTAATTACATTTGAACTAAACGTATGAATTCACCAACTTTATGTTGACGTTTTAAGCATGTTTTTCTCAGGTGCTTAGCATGGATATCGTTGGTTGATCTATATGAAGTCTAATTGCCCGAACCAGTTTTCTAGATTTCATTTATGTTATCATAAATACCGTTGGTGAACTTATTTAAGCTTCCGCATTTTGACTTTTGAATCTTTTAAATTTGATTGATGTAAACTTATTATTATTTTAAATTTATGCAACGGCGTTTATTTTTAAAACGTACCCTTAGAGGTCGTTCTTTATGCTTTGTACTTAAGATATTGGATGACGTCACGCCTCCGGACACTAAATCGGACGGGACCCTATTTGGGGGTGTGACATTTGTTTTATATACACTCCCAATGTATTTATGTTTTATCATTATAAATTAACAAATGTTAGCTTATTATATTCTTTTATACGTAGTATTTATTTACATGTTTTTTCCTCCTACTGCCTTTATACTTTTGTTTCCTTTACAGTTTACATTACTTTTAGGGGTGAGCAGAA
>BQNB010130404.1:6561-18948 GCA_026074375.1 Tanacetum coccineum
TGTACAAGAAAAGCCCCTCCACATCTTTCTTCTTTTCATTCCCTTTCTTTCTTTTATAAATGAAGTTTCCCAAAATGGCATAATCAGCCCCTCTCTTTGTTTCCTTAATATAACTTAGGGGTTTGGCATTTTTGACCCCTCAAGTTATATTTTTCTTTGCTTTTTCTTTTCGGAGTTGACTTGACTTTGATTTGGCTTCGTTTTTACACACTTTTCCATTTCGTGTCCGGTTTTGACGCTTTTTGCTTGGTTGTTTCGTCTTTTTGTGAGATATCCGTTCCCTGCACAATACAAATGCAAACATACAAATACAATGTATTTTTGGTATGTTTTTATTCTTTTAAGTTCGTTTTAAATGGAAAATGGTATGTGTAATTAAGCACATACCAAATATGCACTGTATTACGTCTAAAAAACTTCATTAACTTTAAGCAAACACACACACATACCCAATTTTAGACACCTAATACATTCTGCGCAAACCATAACCTAGAATCGCACCTGATAAAACAAATATGCACTGCATTACCTCTATGAACAAACTGCATTAACTTTAAGCAAACACGCACACATACCTAATTTTAGATGCCTAATACATTCTGCGCGAACCCTAACCTAGACTCGCACCTAATAAAACAAGTATGTAGTGCATTACGTCTATTAAGAAATTGCATTAACTTTAAGCAAACATGCACACATACTAATTTTTAGACTCCTAATAAATTCTGCGTGAACCCTAACCTAGACTCGCACCCGATAAAACAAATATGTACTGCATTACCTCTATAAACAAACTGCATTAACTTCTGTGTGTAAACTAACCTAGACACACACTAGATAAACAATCATGTATTGCATTATTTCACACAAACAAGCAGACATACACACTTTTAAATGCCTAACACTTTCTGCACATATCCTAAACTAGACACACACTCGATAAACAAGCATGTACCACATTACTTCTTTACAACAACTACATTAATATAACACAAACACGCACACAGATACATTTTCATACACATAACATGCTTTGCGCGAACCCTAACCTAGAGTCGCACCCGATAAAACAAATATGCGCTGCATTACTTCGATAAACAAATTACATTAACTTTAAAAAAATACGCACACATACCTAATTTTAGACGCCTAATACATTCTGCGCGAACCATAACCTAGACTCGCACCTGATAAAACAAATATGTATTGAATTACCTCTATAAACAAATTATATTAACTTTAATCAAACACGCACACATACCTAATTTTAGATGCTTAATACATTCTTCGCGAACCCTAACCTAGACTCACACCCGAGAAAACAAATATGCACTGCATTACGTCTATAAACAAACTGCATTAACTTTAAGGAAACACGCACACATACCCAATTTTAGACACCTAATACATTCTGCACGAACCCTAACCTAGAATCGCACCCGATAAAACAAGTATGTACTGCATTACGTCTATAAACAAACTGCATTAACTTTAAGCAAACACGCACACATACTAAATTTTAGAATCCTAATACATTCTGCGCAAACCCTAACCTAGACTCACACCCGATAAAACAAATATGCATTGCATTACGTCTAAAAAAACTTCATTAACTTTAAGCAAACACGCACACATACCCAATTTTAGACACCTAATACATTTTGTACGAACCCTAACCTAGAATCGCACCTGATAAAACAAATATACACTGCATTACCTCTATGAACAAACTGCATTAACTTTAAGCAAACACGCACATATACCCAATTTTAGACGCCTAATACATTCTGCGCGAACCCTAACCTAGACTCGCACCTGATAAAACAAGTATGTAGTGCATTACGTCTATTAACAAACTGCATTAACTTTAAGCAAACATGCACACATACTAAATTTTAGACGCCTAATAAATTATGCGTGAACCCTAACCTAGACTCGCACCCGATAAAACAAATACGTACTGCATTACCTCTATAAACAAACTGCATTAACTTTAAACAAACACGCACACATACCTAATTTTAGACGCCTAATACATTCTGCGCGAACACTAACCTAGACTCGCACCCGATAAAACAAGTATGTATTGCATTATGTCTATAAACAAACTGCATTAACTTTAATCAAAAATGCACACATACCTAATTTTAGACGCCTAATACATTCTGTGCGAACCCTAACCTAGACTAACACCTAATAAAACAAATATGCACTGCATTACGTCTATAAACAAACTGCATTAACTTTAAGCAACCACCCACACATACCCTATTTTAGACACCTAATACATTCTGCATGAACCCTAACCTAGAATCACACTCGATAAAACAAATATGCACTGCATTGCCTTTATAAGCAATCTGCATTAACTTTAAGCAAACACGCACACATACCCAATTTTGGACGCCTAATACATTCTGCGTGAACCCTAACCTAGACTCGCACCCGATGAAACAAGTATGTACTGCATTACGTCTATAAACAAACTGCATTAACTTTAAGCAAACAAGCATACATACTAAATTTTAGACTCCTAATACATTCTACGCGAACCCTAACCTAGACTCGCACCCGATAAAGCAAATATGTACTGCATTACCTCTATAAACAAACTGCATTAACTTTAAACAAACACGCACACATAACCAATTTTAGATGCCTAATACATTCTGCGTAAACCTTAACCTAGACTCACACCCGATAAAACAAATATGCCCTTCATTACCTTTATAAAAGAAGTGCATTAACTTTAAGCCAACACGCACACATACCCAATTTTAGACTCCTAACACATTTTGCGCGAACCCTAACCTAGACTTGCACCTGATAAAAGAAGTATGTATTGCATTACGTCTATAAACAAACTGCATTAACTTTAAGCAAACACGCACACATACTAAATTTTAGAATCCTAATACATTCTGTGCAAACCCTATCCTAGACTCACACCCGATAAAACTAATATGTATTGCATTACCTCTATAAAAAAAACTGCAATAACTTTAAACAAACACAACAATAAAGGTACAACATTCTCAATCACTTTCCCATCACAATTTTTCCCACCATATTTAAATCAACCCAAAAGGGTAAAACAAGGAAACAAAGCTTGAGAAAAAACCCCTAATTGGTGGCCACCTAAATGTATAGAACTTTGACACCGATTTACTCCATTTTTCCTACCCATTTTGTTACCCCTTAAAACCAATCTCAACTATTGGATTATAATCCTTAATAATAAGCCTAATGCATTAGTAAACCTATCATTCCCCTAATCAAAATTTTAACATGAATTAACAAGATAGAAAACTTCAAACCCAAACCCTTATGATAAACCCAAAAATGAACCCGAAATAACAAAACCCCGACAAAAAAAAATGACCCCATTTTTAAACTATTTTTTCCTTGCCAAAACCAAAGCAACCTCCGTGACCTAGCTAAATTCATTGTTCCCTAAGCAGTTTTTTACAAAGACACCTCACACAAATTATATTTACCTTAGAATAGTGTTATAAATGGGCAAACAATGGCCCCCCTTTCCTTTGCCTTCTGTGTTGTTTAGCCCCCAGCGGCAAGAAACTTGAGGGTTATACCACCCTCCCCAAAAGCTTATTTCTAGCTTAATTTACAACCAACCATACCTACTAGCCGACCATCCCCCATCCTCCATACCCCCCTCTAGGTCTCCTTATATGTTGTCCCAACTAGAAATCAATACAAAGAATCCTTGAAAAGCCTTAAAAAGGGTCCAAGTTTAACTAAACCTATTAAATTAGCAAAACCTAAACTCTTTGTCATTTTTTCTTTTCATCCCCCCACTTTCCCTCCCTCTATAACCCTTATCATAGAAGCAATACTTATTTTGCCTTCTAATAGATCCTAAATGAAGCTTAAAAAAAAAGAGGCTCAAGTATAAAACAAAAAGGAAGCAAAAAGGAAAATACTAAGACAACGAAGGCCCGGTGAGTCGTTTAATTCTCAGACATAACCAAAGGCTAAAAGTCCCTTGATTTTTCCGAACCCATTAAATAAAGCTATAAGCCCCTCAAGACCACCAGTTTCTCCCTAAGCTTCTATATTGTTTTGTTATTCATAACCGTTGTAGATAATGTTCAATAAATGATCCATGCTTAAATCATAATATAAAGCATGAAAGCTCAAAAACCTATGTGTTATACACCCTTATTTTATGATTCCAAAAAAAAAAAAAGAAAAAAAAAAAAAAAACAAAAAAAAAAAAGAAAAAGGGGGGGGGGTATGTGGATAAAAAAAAAAAATAAAAAAAAAAAAAACAAAAAAAAAGCCGTACCACCGAAACCCTAATTTCATTGTTTTGTTACTTTAATCCATAAGCAAGCTGTATAACTAATTGTTTGTTTAATCTATGCCCTAATAAGTCCTTTAAACTAACATTAAACTAAGTTGCTTTTGATAAGCCCCTTAAATACGTTTAAGCTTAAAACCCCGCGGCGTTTTTTTTCCCTTTTGAAAACCCTAATATGACCCGTAGTTTTTTACTTTTCCTAGCTTAAGACGAATCCGTTTAATTTAAAAACTTGCGTTGTGTTAAATCCCCCTTCCATATTTTTTAGTTTGTTTTATTAATACTTATAAATTGGTTCTAAATTGAAAAATTGTTTAAAAATAAATAAGCTTGCCAAATGGCAATTATGGACCCCAAGTTTTGTTGTAAAATTTTATCCCCATGCAAGGGTTAAATATCTCGTAAACTTTCCAGAAACCTTATAACTAAAAGGAACCCTAAAAAAGTTTGTGTCCCCATTTGTTTTAAATCCAAAAGTTATAAACTAAACAAGGGTCTTATTAACGTCCCCCCCCTTTTAAAGTACAAAGGTTTTTACTTGGTAAACCATCTTTTTTTAAACCCTTAAGGGACCAAAAGGTCACCCACCCCACCCCGTAAAAAAGTATTGCAAACTCCAAGGGGTATATTCTCCACCTTTTTTCCAAACTCAAGGTCCCCCCCCTAAAAAATGTAACAATTTTTTTTGAGAAAAGTGGTAAAAAACACATTTCAAAACCATTACAAGGACCATATCTTTAATAACCGCGTTGACGTGCTTAACATTATCCGAGAATATTGGAAAATTAAAATGCCTTAAAAATTGGCTTTTAAATGTTTTATAACTATTAATATCAATTCCCATCATCGAGTGCTTTCAAAAACATGTCCGTATTTTCAATATGCATAAACCACAATTACTAGGGAGCTTTCATATTAAAAGAAGTTTTTTCCATCCTTGGTATTTACTTCGATACATGAGTGTTTTGTATGGGGTTGTTTTACGCTTTTAAAGGTGGCCCCTTAGCTCCTCAAACGTTTACTGAATGACCTTTACCATTAAATTTATTTATGGCCCCGAACGGTGGTTTTTTATGAAGAAAATTTTAATTTTAATATCAAAACGACCAATAATAGGTAAAAAAACTTACTATATTCAATCAAAACCAAGACTTGACAATATATTAAAACCCAAGGTTTTGCCCGTGGATGAAGCCCGTTACTATTTCCATCATAAACATTTTGCTTGATCAATTTCCCTAATAACTGGTTCAGAAGGTAGTTTTTCATAGCCCCTCCCCCGCCATTTTCAATTCCTTTTTTATAAACCCGCCGGGGGGAAACAAAATGCTATAAACATGAATGCAATTATTTTCTGGTATTTTTATTTCCAATTTACTTAATGCCTAAGTTAAACCTGCTTTGCCTTTAAAGGTCCCCCAAGATTTCCATGATACCCGGTTTAATTTAAACTGCGTCCGTAAGTAACGCGAATGATGTGAAAAAATAGAATCTATTTGGGGCCCCTTGGAACCCTCCCACCCGTTGGTGTGACCCAATTTCATGTGTAACCCCAATTTGCCAACCATCCCAATTAAAGAAATCACAAACCACCGGGGATTTTTTGGGAAAAAGGTACCCCGTAAAAAATGGCTATAGAACGTACTCAACCATACCCTAAAAGGCTTTCGGTATTCATGAGCCCTTTTCGGATTCATGAGCTAATGGCAATAATAAATTATGTTTTCAATACTGGGTGTATATCAACGTAACCCAAATATCGCATTTGCATTCAAATTATATTACTTAAACCTATAGATTTCACTTAACCTTTGTGTTGACTTTTTAGCATGTTTTATCTCAGGTAACTAATGGCACAGAGTGGCGAGGACATGAAGATGGAAAAACCGTTATCATTCACACTTTGTAAATACAGATGTTGGGACCTCTCTTTTGTAAAAACTCTGAAGAAATAATGAATGATAACTTATTTTCATAAACGACTCTTTTTTATTCATTTTCTATGATTATGACTGTTGTACCTTGAAGTAATACCCCATATTAGCTTCTGCTACTATATGTAAAAATAGGGGTGTTACAATAAACTAATTGCATTAACTTTAAAAAAAAATACGCACACATACCTAATTTTAGATGCCTAATACATTCTGCGCGAATCCTAACCTAGACTCGCACCCGATAAAACAAATATGTATTGCATTACCTCTATAAACAAACTGCATTAACTTTAATCAAACATGCACACATACCTAATTTTAGACGCTTAATACATTCTGCCCGAACCCTAACCTAGACTCACACCCGATAAAACAAACATGCACTGCATTACGTCTATAAACAAACTGCATTAACTTTAAGCAAACACGCACACATACCTAATTTTAGACACCTAATACATTCTGTACGAACCCAAACTTAGAATCGCACTTGATTAAACAAATACGCATTACATTACCTCTATGAACAAACTGCATTAACTTTAAGCAAACACACACACAAACCCAATTTTAGACGCCTAATACATTATGTGCGAACCCTAACCTAGACTCGCACCTGATAAAACAAGTTTGTAGTGCATTACGTCTATTAACAAACTGTATTAACTTTAAGCAAACACGCACACATACAAAACTTTAGACGCCTAATACATTCTGCGCGAACCCTAACCTAGACTCGCACCCGATAAAACAAATATGTACTGCATTACCTCTATAAACAAACTACATTAACTTTAAACAAACACACACACATACCCAATTTTAGACGCCTAATACATTATGTGCGAACACTAACCTAGACTCGCACCCAATAAAACTAGTATGTAATGCATTACGTCTATAAAAAACTACATTAATTTTAAGCAAACACGCACACATACCCAATTTTAGACGCCTAATACATTATGCGCGAACCCTAACCTAGATTCTCACCTGATAAAACAAATATGTACTGCATTACCTCTATAAACAAACTGCATTAACTTTAACAAACGCGTACACATACCTAATTTTAGATGCTTAATACATTATGTGACAACTCTAATCTAGACTCGCACCCGATAAAACAAGTATGTACTGCATTACGTCTATAAACTAACTGCATTAACATAAGCAAACACGCACACATACACAATTTTAGATGCTTAATACATTATGCACGAACACTAGCCTAGACTCACATCCAATAAAACATTTATTTACTGCATTACTTCTATAAACAAACTGCATTAATTTTATCCAAACATGTAGACATCAGCACTTTTATACGCCTAAGTCTTTTTTGTGCGTAAACTAACCTAGACACACACCAGATATACAAGCATGTACTGCATTATTTCTATACAAAAAATGCATTAATGTTTCAAAAACACACACAAAGGTACATTTTTATACACCTAAAAAGTTATGCTCGTACCCTAACCTAGACTTAAAAACAGACAAACATACAAACTTTACAACACCTAAAAACATTTAAACTGCATTATTAATCATTCAAATGTAAACGCAGAAAATTTAATAGTATACTTACTGGTATGTATAGATATCGATTTTTCTTGTGATTTATTACATTCCGGTGATATAGATGCTGCAATCCTACTACCTTTTCTAGTAGCTAAATCAAATAAATAAAAAATAGATTTAATAAAATAAACATAATAAAATGATGCAGTTAAGTTACTATTAGGGTTTGTAATCAACTTACGAGGAGGTGTGTAGTTTTTCAGGTTCGTCTTAACCATTTTCTTGTGATTATCTGTTAAAATAATGTAGTAACAAAACGAAACATCAATTTCAGTAACAAAATAATGTAGTAACAAAACTAAACATCAATTTCAGTAAGTAACAATTGATTCACTTGATAAACTTACATAAAAATAACGATTGATGAGAACGATTTGATCATTTAGTGTGTGAAATTTAGTGTGTGAAATTTTGAGAGAAAGCGACTAAAAAATTAGGGAAAAAATGATAAGATCTAGGGTTTATTATAATAAGTTAAACGACGTCGTTTAATGTAACACCCCCATAAAATCACAACACGCAGCGGAATACCACTTTGGGGTGCTACTTCATAGTATAAAGTACAAGTTACAGAAAACGACCTTAAAAGAGACGTTAATAAAATTTCACATTCGAATAAAATTTCAGAGTAAAATCAGGTCCCAATAATTTATAATTTAACAAGATTACAAGATTTCAAACGTGAATCATTTTGTATATTGAAGTAAAAAGTTTATCGAATGTGAAAAACTAAGTCCTTGAGTTTTGTTGATATCCACGCGTCTCGAATGCTCCCAAAGCTCAGCTAACAAGATATAACCTGAGAAAATACATGCAAAAACGCCAACAATAATGTTGGTGAATTCATAGGTTTAAGTAAAAACAGTATTGAAATAAATCAAGTAATATTTCAGTAAGAAAAGTAGCGTTACAACATTTAAAAGAATTGCTTCGAAATCCAAGTAGTAATTTAATAAATCAAGTATGCTTAGTAGTGGACCACAAGGTAAAAGATCAACCAACGACAATGCAACGAATGCAGTGTCAAGTAACAGAATTTATCGCATTAAAGCTACGTACTAACCAATCCCTTGACAAGAAATATGTTTTGCCCCAAATGATTTGGTATTATTGCTATATACCAACTTCTAGAATAATATATCCGTTTAAGAGTCGGTGTTCCAAAATGATTCAAATCCCGGACGGGGATCACCACCCCATAGTACTATTTATTACACTAGAGTCTACCCATCACAGGTAGTTAAAACGTTTCATGATATTATGGTCCTTTAGCAATCGGTATCCTATGGAGATAATTCACAATAACGGTCAAGGTACCCTCCCCCTATCCCCTTCAAGCACTTGTGTCCAATTTAAAATAGGTATATGTTCAAAACTCACGGTTTTGTAAATAGATAAACAATGATCGCAAATCATTTAGTAAGCAATTCAAGCTTTAATAAATTCAGTGGTAAACAACCATGTATAAACATGTATTAAAATCATAGTAAAAGCAAGTAAAATATTTATAAAACCATTTATGTAAACGCTTAAGAAATTGGAATCAATAATTTTGCTTAGTAAAACAAGCATGTATTCTCACTTCCCAAAAATGTTATGAAACCATCAAGAAAAAAGATGGGGCTATGAACTCCCCGAGGAGTGATGAAGACGAGAAGTGATATGGATTTTTGGACGAGTGAGAAGCGTCTAAGCACAACCTAAAAGATGTGACGCGGCTTAGAATGATAAAGAAGATCGATACGTAAAAATAAATCGAATGATCACGAGATATCATGGCATTGCATTATAACTTAACCGAATTATTTTTACCCCCAAATTGGTATACAACCTGCACTTATACTACATTAAGTGTCTATAAGTCGCGCTTAGAGCAATTCTTTATGTTAATACTATTGGCCTGCACTATTATTCTCAAAAAAGGCGTAAAACTATGTTGCTGAATTTTTAGTCAACTTTACAAGACCATATCTCTTAACCTATAAAAGATACAAGGATGGGGCTTTCACCCCTAGAGAGATACTTAAGTCTAGTTTTCAGAACATTAGGCCTTTTAATCAAACCATTTACCAATCCATGAGAAATGAGTTTTTACTAATCATAACTCAAAACAAAAAGTTTGCTGAATTTCTAACGCTTACAGTTTTGGCCATAAATCCTATTATATAATAGAAATCAAGTTGAATCCAAAGAGAGATGAAATATTATATGTCTAGTGTTTACCCATGTTTTAAAAAACCTAACACTATATTGGCAAAAAATCTGGAGTTAAAATCCCTTTTCAAATAGTAGTTCAGAACTTCTATTTCCGTAAATCGGTTCCATAATCTCTCACTCATCCGGAGAAGATATGGCTCTATCCAACTCGACACATATAACTTTGAAATTATTTCTACAACCCCATAAAATAATCCAGACCTTCTTAGGCCAAAAGTTTGCTGCAATTAACCCATTTATACTGCTGGTCTGCAGCAGTCCCAAATTTTCCTACCAAACACTAATTTTGACGTATTTTCCAAATCATAATAGCTATTAAAGTGAATCAACTTGGAGAAGTTAGTTTAAGATGTATACTACTGAGATTATCTTCCATATCCTACATTTTAGAGTATTAACCTGGAGTTTAACTCGTTTTTCCAAACGATCTTCCAGATTTGACTAGTAATCATAAAACGGCAAATAACCCCCCTCATCGCGGAGGATTGATAACCCAATTCAATTCGCGCCACATTAAGCTTAAGACTATATTCTATCCAACTAGTAATTTATTCATAGTCTACACGCCAAAATTGAATAGGAATATCTACGTTTTGCTACTGGTCTAAAAATAGTCCCTAAAACTACCTAGAAATCCCATCAAAACTTATCCAAATCACCAATTATTCACTATGCACTGCTAAATATAATCCAAATAACATATCTCACAACACTCAAAACATGATGTTCATGAATCAAAACAAAATCAAACAACAAACAAAGAAACAAATCATGCTTTTAGAAAGTCAAAATCGAATACATGCAATATTAAAGAAAATTAATCGTTGATAAAAGGTTTAAAATACTACAAACATAAGAAGATAGAATAAAAGATCAATAAAAACTGCTCCTTGTTCTCCTTGTTCAGCCGAAACCCAAACAAAAAACCTCAAAATATCAAACCCTAACTTTTCTTTACCCAAATCTTGAACACACACTCAATACTTAATCCGTAAATGCTTGAATTTATACTCGAAACAAATAAAATCTTTGGAAAAAACAACAATATTTTAAAAATCCAAGAACTTTATGAGGAATCATGTATGGTGATCATCTTTGTTAGGATAGTAGGGTTTAAATTTATTAGTAGCTTTGGGATTAAATTGGAGATGAATAGGGGTGGAAAATTTTTGTTTCGTATGGTTTTGGTTACTGTTATCGAACAGTAGGGGTATAGGCATGGTAATTCCATTTGACTGTATATCATGGCAGTGTGTGTGTATCGTTATATTAAAAGGAAAATATCTCACATATAAGAAGGGGAACAAACAAGGATGTATCGACACAAAAATATAGTATGTTGGGTTAGGTTCGGTTTATAGTAAAAGAAAAGAGTGGGTATGGGCTTTTATAAGAAGTTTTTATAAAAAGGGAGGATTTGGGCTTGGGTTATATAAAAAAAAAGGGGGAAAGAAATGATTTATGGAGTGTTTGGTTTTTGGTTTTGTTGGAGGAAATACAAATATAAGGGTGTGTTTGGTTTAGGATTTAGTAGGAGTAAAATATAATAAGGGGGTGTTTGGTTTCTAGTTTTGATAGAGCCTAAAACAATTAAAGAGGGTGTTTGGTTTATATGTTATGTTTATAAATTATATTTTTATTTTTATTTTTCTAAAACATTTATTCCATAATATTTGTTTTTTAAAACACTTAATTAAAATATTAAAAATTGTAAAAAATACTATTTTGATGCGGTTTCGGCCAAACGCGGATAAAAGTCAAAAAGTATTAAAATGAAAGATAAATAAGCTTTCAAAGCTAAAATATGGAGTTGTCGATTTCTCAAACGCTAATGCGGATAAATATCTAAATCACGGCGTGCAAATAATTAAAATTGATGATTTTTATCAAGTCGAGCAAAAAGAATAAAAAAATGATTTCTACAAAAATTAGAAAATACAAATAGGGCTCGGTCTAAACATTGATCTTAAATTTGGGTTGTTAAAGTATCTACCCCTTTAAGGAGCGATGTCCCGGCGCTTAATTCGTCAGAATCGTCTTCGGTTAAATTGTGAAGAGATGAGGATATAGGAAAGTCATCATCGAGGTTTCCAACGGAAACTAAATGAGAAAAAGTCAAAACATCAAATATATGCGACGTGTTTAAGAGAACGGATTGAATGTCGTAAGAATCCTTAAAAGGAAGGATAAAATACATGACTCGAAGAAGAAGCCATTGGAAACGAGGAATTTAACAAGTCGCCAATTCTTGGAAGCGATTGAGGGTTCATTATTATTAGCTTATCAAGTTTGCCGTAGTCGATACAAATTCAGAAAAAAATTCCA
>BQNB010130405.1:0-18948 GCA_026074375.1 Tanacetum coccineum
CAATGTGTAATAAATGATTTCTCAAACACGTTGATTGCTTTTTCAATGGTTTTATGGCTACTATGGAAATACCAAAGACCAACCAACTGTTGTGATTTACGAAGATATAAGGCGTTTAAGGTTAGGTATTTTGTTCCATGATTCAACCAAAATCGAAAGGATCTACCTAGGGACACTCTATTAGATAGAATAGAGGTCCTTAGGTACGATTGAAAAAAAGAAGTAAAGTGAGATTGAGAAGAATGTTATCCAAGGCATGAGTTATCACCGGAACAAACCCAACATGGTGATAATGAGGACGCATTGGAATAACATTGAAGGGGTTGAAGAATGAAAAAGAATTGTAAGGATAAAGGGTGTAAAGAAAGAAGCCCTCCATTTACTTAGGTAGAAACCGGGTCAATGCATAATCTTACGGTAATCACAAAGCTGATTCTGGTATTAAAGGCAAGTCATCATGGACCCAGTGATGCAATGCATAACCCCCCCCCCCAACTACTCAAGCTTCTCTTAAAATAAATTTGTTTCTTCTCACACGGAGTACAACACGTTTCTATCGACTTTCTCACTCCGAGATAGTAGATATTGAAAAGGTGGCAGCCCTCTCCAGCCTTCGATCACTAAATAACAAAAGTGCACTTATAGAGTCTAGAGCCAACGAGATCAATCAATAAATCTCATTAGGATACAATTCCATATACACTTGTTGTTCATCATCAAGAACACAAGTTGTACAAGAGTCCAACACAGACGCAAATATAATCTGTGTGTATTAATGAGAATTGACGGATGCGTTTTGAAAAACATAAAACTTTTGATATGTTTAAAAATCTTTATTCATTAATACATCGACTGATTTTCAAACAAGTTTTTGATCTCATGTCTATTGTGGCAGCCTCAAAAGGGCATCTGGACATAGGAAGACTGAACACGTATTGACGACTCAATCAGTCAGATAATAACTAACTAATTTACTCTTATCGTGTTGTCTTCTTTGAGATGTTTCGGTAATAATAACTAGCAAGTACGGTGAATTTGATGCTTATGCGTTAAAGAATCCAACACTTTGAGGTCGAAACCCTCAAGAAGGTTCTTTGAACCTATCTGATCATAGGTATAGTATTTATACTATGAAACGGGAAACTGGTGGTTATCGCAACCTAAAATCGATGAAATGACAAAGACATATTCGTCCATATCCGTTGTTTATCTCTAACTTAAACATGCAAGACAAGTCGATGGCGCATCCACCATATTCTAGCTGAGTCGCAGTTAAGGCCATATACTCATTCTCAAAGTTCAAGGATACACTCAATGTCATTAATCAAAACTTGAAGACTGGTCTGAATTTCAAAGATACACTTCTGCAAGCTCTAATAAACAGGAACTTCCTCAAAGAACGTCAAGTATATGATTACAAGTAGATCAAGTCACAAGGTCTGTGTTGAGGAAGATTGTCAGCCTTCAAGTGATGTCAAAGGATGAGTACGTTGGTTAAGAAGTGTTCCAGTCAAGAATGATCTAAGATTATCTCAAGGCTAAAGATCAAGATATCCAGT
Organism: Tanacetum coccineum; assembly: GCA_026074375.1. Lineage (NCBI taxonomy): Eukaryota > Viridiplantae > Streptophyta > Magnoliopsida > Asterales > Asteraceae > Tanacetum > Tanacetum coccineum. Next base: position 1,560 of record BQNB010130405.1, read on the forward strand.
TTAAAAGATAAAGATATCAAGATCCAAGATCACAAGCATGCAAAAGGATCCGCAAAAGAATTCCCAAGCATACAAGGCTCTAAGATTCAAGATGTTATAAGAAATGAAGCCATAAGTGCAATGACCACCCCTTAGGGGAAGATTGTTATCCTCGTTTTTAGTAAAGTGATGGTCATTATTTATTCCTGAGCCTTGTATAGGAAAACTGTAGTTTAAAAGAATTGTATTAAGCTAATTAGGCCTAGGTGTCAGGCTCAAGCCCATTTTTTTCTTCTAGTTTGGCCCAAAAAGGTCCAAATGAAAGCCCAAGAGGCCAAGCCCTCTCTAGGGTATAAATATCACATTCCTAGCTTGTTAGGAGGGTGTTGGTTATATTTTTCTCTAAGTAATCTTCCACCTTTTTTCTCTTTTATTTCTCTCTCTAGTCGCATCTTTATCTCTCTAAGATTTATAGGATTTTTGTGTGTTATGATGTGTTTGATATAGTCTAAAACACCTTTTTCGCTTATTGCAAAAAAATAGGTGATGCAATATGCACTGACATAGAATAAAATTAGTCATGAATGAAGAACCTATGGTGGTGAAGGGCATCAAAAAAAATGATCACCTGATAATCGATTTATGAGACCTTAAAGCTCGATTGTGCAATCTACATTTTCCTTTATGATCATGGTCATAATCTTTTCCATCTTGAGTACAATAGTAAAGGAATTGGAATTGCAAAGTTAAAGGAAAAAAATACCTCAGATAAGCTCAAAATTTTTTATGGCACATGACATAATGTTCTATTCTGATATTACATTATTCTTATGCTGCAAGTTTAACAAAAAATCCACACTACTGTCATTCTATCAACATTAACATTTTATCAATCCTAGTCTAAATGCATTTATGGAAATCCTAAAATTCAGTCCATACATTTTGTTTTTCATAATGTTACATTACTAAATTCAAATTTAAATTATACAGCCTTTGTCCGTGAAAAGTTCTAATTATCAACTGAGCTGTTATTGAGCTGGGATCAAATAGGTGCATTGCATATGGTTTCAGAATATGATCAATGTTATTATTACTTTGAAATCATTTTACTTATTATCTTATGCTTAATAAGTGGTTATGTAGGTGAGTGTTATTTCCTTTTGTACTGTAGGTGGCATGTAAAAGTGACATTTGGCTGTTGTCATATCATGACAGTGTTTTGCTTTTGGTTTGATGGAAATTGCTTTATGTTAACTGTTGGGTTAAATTTTGACCCAATTGTCTCTGACAAGTATTTAAATATAAATAGCCTAATTTTCTCACAAAATAAATAGTGTGTTACTCACTGATAAAGAAATCAATGAGCCTTGTTAAAAGCTCAATAAAAATGACAAGCCTCAGGGACGTCGAAGACCAACTGAAGAAACACTTTATCTCACTGATGTGGTGTCAGTAAGTAAAGTACATGAGCTACAAGCAACATGAGAGTCTTTGAGATTTGACAAATATTTCAATGACTCTCAATATCTATCTCCCTGAAAGAACCAAACATATATGGTGGGAACCAAGCAAGTACAAAGAGTTTCCATAAAGGTGGAAACAATTATGATCACTCAAAGAATGGTTGTTGCTTTTCCAAAAAGGGAACTCTACTGGATGGATGACACATCTCAACAACCATCACCACTTATTATCCTTGTACTCTCTACTATATAAAGAAATGTTTGTAATAGAGATAGGTATCGATTCTAAACAAACAAAAAATAATACAATGTATTATAGTTGATAGGATCATCCTCTCATGAAGTATAAGCTTAACTTTGATTCATGAGAGTTTTATTTGTCATTCAATCGGGATAGTGTTCCGCAACTATCCCTTGTAAATCTTTGATTTATTTCTAATAAGATTTATAAACATTGAAAAGTACAAATTATGTTATTAGTTGTCTTATTGGTATTGTGTAAAACTTGTTCTTAATTTCTTAAAGTATTCATGTTTTACACAACCATTAGGACCAACAAGTGGTATCAAGAGCCTATGGATTATGCTTATGATCCAGATCCTTTTGAATGACTACTAATAACATTTTTGCAAAGTCAAAAAAATTAATGTAAAACTTCAAAAACTGCTACTATTGTTGCAATTTTTGAGAGGAGGAGTACACATATTTTTGACTAAAATAGCAAAAACCCAACTCCCTGAAGAACCCGGATCCTTTATCTTTAAATCAAACCCAGAGATATGTACTTTACCCCTTAACCAAAACCTTCATCACAACAAAAAAACACCAAAAATATAAAAACAAAAACTTATCCCACCAGAAATCCCTTATCCGATCAAAACTACAAAAAAAATACTCACGAAAAAAGATCTATTTCATCCACAGCCAAACAAAACCAAAAAAAATACACATCCCTACAATCCTAACCCACGATACAACCCAGATCTCCATACCAATAACTCATCCACATCAAGAAACCCAAAACCCAGATATTCATATAAGAAAAAAGTCCCAACTAAACAAAAAACTCATCTCACGTCACAAACCCAAATCAAGATCCTAAACAAAAAAACATCACCAAATACTTTTTACAAACACCCTCTTTATAGTGTCCTCTTCACACCCTTAATAAAGATCCAAATCAATTTGTTGTTGTGTTGTGTGTGAAGATCAAATTAATAAACAATAACAACGAATTAATCATAACCTACAAAACAACTCACGACACAGTAACCAAATCAAGAAAAAAATTATTCACATCATCAAACAACAACACAACACAAACCTAGATCCCGATCAAAAAAATTTAAACCAAATCAGTTGGGGTTTTACAATATGTCATGGAATACAAGATTGGTACAAAAGGGTATATATAAAAAAATGTGTTTTTGAATGATGGAGATAAATGGTTGTGGTGACTGTTTGGAAGTTTGAGGGTGTGGTTGATGAGATAAGATAGTGGTGGTTGGTACTAAAGGTGTAATAAGGGAGCTGATAAAAAATTATCAGTGACTGCATATCAGTTTTTGTATTGAAGAACTGATAAAAAAAGGATTTCAGTGAATAAAAATGGGTTCTTCAGTTTTAATAGAAACTGAGAATGTCGATGAGGAAGTTACAAGCAAGGCTGTCAAGATCACGAGTAAACTCGTAAGATCATACGATCTTACATGCCCACTAGCTAAAATCGTGTAGGATCGTAAGTGACGTAGGATCGTAAGTAAGATCATGGGATCGAACGTAAGATCGTAGGATCGGCTCACGATCCGATCTAACCAATTTGATGAGTTATCTTATTACTTAATGTCAAAATCTTATACAAAACTTGTATTTTTTCCCCTAGCTATTATATTACTCTATACTATTAAATTTTAGTTCAAAAGTCTTTTACAAGATACGTATCTTTCTACCGTACAAAGTCGTGATGAATACTCCAAAAGGACCCAAAAATTTATTTGAGTGTAGAAAATGAAGTTACCGAAACATTTGAAATAGATTAACTTTTTATGTTTTGAATTTTTGGTATGTTTAAATCTCATGTCTTTTTTTCCTATCTCACTAAATTGTTTAGTTAGCTATGATAACTTAAACAAATTAAAAGTATTTCACTATTTTCATTATCATGATGTTTAAACTTTAAAATTTTTCTTACGCTATTTAATGAATTCATGTTTGATATTCAATAGATATGTATAAATGTATAATGTTATGATCCATCAGCGCCTATTAGAAAGACAAGACACTCAAGTGGGATCTTATGATCTCGATCCGATCTTACGATCCCGATATTGCAAAGACAAAAACGATCCTGGGTAGGATCGCAATCTTGACAACCTTGGTTACAAGATTTATTCGGTATTATTTTGGTTATATCAGTGAATGGAAATGGTATAGGGTTGGTTCAGTAGGTTAAGAAATTGAAGTGATAAATGTGAGTGAACATTAGTGTTTAAACAAACCCCTTCACAAAACCTTACTACCTGAACCCAAAATGAGACTGAACCTGAGTCTCTAAAACAAGGTATTAACAGTCACTAAACCCAAACACTGAACCCCACAGACTTAAACCCAAATTGAGACCAACACTAAACTCAAATAAGTATTCGAATCTGGGTCACACTCATTGAATAAAGGTGGTTTGATTGTTGAAGCTAAAAATAAGGGGTTGGTGTGTGTGTGTGAAGAAATTAAATGGGTATTTGGTCTAAAACTATAAGGAATTGATTAATAAATAATCAGTGAGTAAATGTTACTGGTTGAAACTCAAGTCACTAAACCCAAGGGTCTATGAACCCGAACCTGAGGAAACTTGAAACCCAAACCCGAGTCTGAGACGCTGAAACTTGCTCTAACTCCCTAAGAGAAAATGAAGCAAGTTATTAAACCCATAGAGTCCCTAAACTAGTCGTTGTCCCTGAAACTGTAAAGTCCCTAAACCCAAGGGTATTTAAAAACCATAAAGAGTCCCTGAACCCGATGGTCTCTAAAATCAGGTTGTAACTCTGAAGTGAGAGTCCCTGAATACAAAGAATGACCCGGAACGTGAGGGTCCCTCAAACTCGTGGTCACCTAAAATCAAGGGACACTGACCTGAATCGAGGGTCTTTGAAACACGAGTGATCATGAAACTGAGGGTAGGTTTCAAAGTGCGTGATGGTACAAGACTTGTATTAAAATGAGTGTGTTTCATGTATTGGCATTTGTTTATTCAGTATCAGTATCATGAGGGACTGAATAATAAAACAATCAGTGAGGTGGTTCATTTTTAAGAGGAACTGAGGAAGATGGGGTATGAGAAAGTGGGTCTGAATTGGTGTTGATGTATTAGAGGAACTGAATAAAAAATTAGTGAATACAACTCAGGGAGTGATAAGGATGTTGCAAAAGTATAACAAATACTTTCGAACCTGACCCTGAACACTTGTCACAATCCTAACCCTGAACCTACTCTCCCTGAACCCCACTTCATGATATGGATCCGAATCACAAGGACTGAATCCTTACTCCCTAAACTCTCACTCCCTAAACCTGTCACTGAACCCCACTCCCTTACTTACTACCACTTAATTTAGGCTATTTATATATTCAAATAAAGGGAGATTGTTGGGTCAAAATTTAACCCAATTGTCTCTAACAAGTATTTAAATATAAATAGCCTAATATGCTCACTAAATAAATAGTGGGTTACTCACTGATAAAGAAATTAGTGAGCCTTGTTAAAAGCTCAATAAAAATGACAAGCCCCAAGGACGTCGAAGACCAACTAAAGAAACACTTTATCTCACTGATGCGGTGTCAGTAAGTAAAGTACATGAGCTACAAGCAACATGAGAGTCTTTGATATTTGACAAATATCTCAATGACTCTCAATATCTATCTCCCTAAAAGAAACAAGCATATATGGTGGGGGGACCAAGCAAGGATAAAGAGTTTCCATAAAGGTGGAAACAATTATGATCACTCAAAATAATGGTTGTTGCTTTTCCAAAAAGGGAACTCCACTGGATGGATGACACATCTCAACAACCATCACCACTTATTATCCTTGTACTCTCTACTGTATAAAAATATATTTGTAATAGAGATAGGTATCGATTCTAAACAAACAAAAAATAATACAATGTATTATAGTTGATACGATCATCCTCTTATGAAGTATAAGCTTAGCTTTGATTCATGAGAGTTTTATTTGTCATTCAATCAGGATAGTGTTCCACAACTATCCTTTGTAAATCTTTGATTCATTTCTAATAAGATTTATAAACATTGAAAAGTATAAATTGTGTTATTAGTTGTCTAATTGGTATTGTGTAAAACTTGTTCTTCATTTCTTAAAGTATTCATGTTTTACATAATCATTAGGACCAACATTAACATGCTGCACAGTGGAACATCTGGGAGCCTACATTTATGTGTGTATCATTGTGTTCTATGAGATTATGTTTAATGAGTGACAGATCAAGAGGTGATTTGATTTAGTTTATTTTTTTACTGCAAGTAGTGTATAAAAGTATGCTTTAGCTATTGTCATTTCATGACAGTGGTTTGTTTTTGGTTTCATTGAAGCTGCTTTATATTCGCATGTTGCACAGTGGTACAGATGAGAGGCCACATGCGATTGTGGTATGCCTATTTAAGGAATGTTAATTCCAAGCTATGTGCACTTGTATTTTGCAGGAGGGGTGAACAATGGTGTCATTGTTGAAGTGTGGAGCGTTACGGGACATTTTCGGCGGATAAGAGTGGGTGGATTTGATGGCTCTGTACTACCGAACGTCTGCAGCGAAAGATCGTCAGTTTTCGAGTCGAATTAAGACGTTTCTTGAGGAGATGGTTGTCGCGTATGATGAAAAAGTGGATTTTATTCGGGAGCTGTAGGCTATTTCGGATGTCATTACGGCGGTCAAGACAGTCGAGTTTTTGAATGACACGTTGTGAGAAGATGATAAGAGGTTGCGGAAGCTGCGGAACAGGGAGATGGACACGGAGGAAAGGGCCGACCAGAAAGAGCGTTTTATTCAGAAGCTTTGATATATTATGTGAGTGTCGAATAAATGTGCTATGGCTTGTTTGTGCCTAGCCTGTATTTGTGTTTGTAAACTTGGGTTGTGTTTGTATCGTTGTTTTGTATCGTATCGTGTTTAATAAATGTTTTGTATTGATGTCTGTAAGACCGTTTGGCTAATGAATGTTTGTTTTTTGTGTAGGTGCTTGTGTTTGATCTTATTATGGTTCTCAACTCATGTTAGTTATTATCCTATGGTAAGGATTAAAATCTAAAAATAGTGTTTGCATTGGCGGCACAAATTTTGATTGTAGTAAATTTTGCTGTATAATAACAAAACTTCTAACATTATATTCAGACGAAATAGGAAACTTAATTATGTATTATCTCTGATGGTAATAAAGGGCGAGGAATGCCATCGCCATAATTATACATGTATATGTCAAGAAAATCCCAGCAACCATCTCTTCTTGATCTTGATGAAACTTCTCATCTGGCCTCATTTACAGTAACTTCAGCAGCATCATATATAAAAATGTGACAAAATAAGAGAACCACATTACTAATACGATTACAGCACTCATTTTGTAATTGAAAGAGTTTAATTTCTGTGGTGAAAAAAAAAGAATATTTATTAGCATTCATAGTAATTTGATCATTTTTATATGTTACCGAGTCTGTTGAGTTTCCTGCATTTATGATTCTGTTACACCACAAACCACACTTATATCCATCTATTAATATTCTAGTCACTAATAATAATCTAAACCTAAAATTACATTACAGCTACCCCATCCTACCCCTAGATTTCAAGTTTTTTTTCTTTCAATTCAGTTAAATGGCTGGTTCCAGTTCTTCAAATGCTATCTCTGGGCGTGCTCTAAACGAACTCATGGATTTAAGTGGCGAGTCTAAGGTTCCCAAATTTATGAATTTTTTTCTCACAACAAATCGCTGAAGCGAAAGCTATTCCAAACATGCTCCGTGATCAAGCTGATCATGCTAGCAGCTATTTGCAGAAGCTCGATGTTATGATTTTTAAGATGCGGCAAGTGCGTACTGTGGCGGGTAACAATAGTCTGGATTGTCTTAAGGAAAGTCATCAGATTGAAAGAAATAAGCTTAAAGCTTTGGCAGACTTAATCGTTCAAACCGACGATGCTATCCGCAGGAAGGAAGGCCATGTGGATATCATAGACTTAAGCGAATAGGTTTGACATGTAAGCTGTGGGGATGTAGTTTTCTTTATTTCGTGTTAAGGCACCATATGTTTTCAATTTCAAATGAAATTAAGATCATATGTAACATTTTTTTATGATAATGAAAGTTCGTTTTGTGTTTTCAAAACAAATTATTTGTTTGCAAAACTGCATTATCAAATGAGAAGCCTCATCCTACTTATGAAACACTCTTTTCCAATTACTTTTATTTCACAGACACAATTATCACAACTTACTCCAAAATGCAAACGATTATCTTGAATAACCTATATAAGCCTACTAGATTTGCTGCAAAGAAATGAGAAAAAATTGCAAATGAGAGAGAGAGAGAGAGAGAGAGATAGAAACGGCCGTAATTAAAAAGAGTTTACCCTAATGTTATAATTGTGTATGTCCGTTATTTGCTGTAGAAGCTGTTGGTTTTGAGCTTGGAAGTCATCGTATGCCTGGCCAATTGTCTGCACAAAAGAAAATCAACATCAATGAAAAGAAAGTTCACAAAGCATACAACAGTACATTACAAACAAAACATTTGAGAATGCAGTTCCTCCACAATTCGTAAAAAACCACACATTAGAACAAAGCAATATCCACATATAAAACAAACCGACAGCCGATAACTAAATAACTCGCCACGGCTGCAAATGAAAACATTTGCAAGGCCATGCATCAAACGACATCTGCACAAAAGGCAACCACGTACTTGCAACTTGCCATGGCTACAAATGAAAACATTTTCCAGGCCAAGGAGCAAAAGAAATAGAAACAACCATTGGGATCAGCTTGGAACAACAGTGGCGCCAGATGTATCATTAACAACAACAGCAAAAACATTAATCCATGAGCAAAAAAAGTGGTTGAAAATCAAAGAATCTACCACGCCCACAACAATAAACAAACCAACATTCACATATATCACTAACCATGAAAACAAACACAAAGTATAGAACAATAGATAAACTAACATTCACGCGTACATCAAACCCACACACAACAACTGACTAACCATGAAAACAAAACAAAAGCAACATTCACATATATCATTAACAATGGAAACAAACACAAAGCATAGAACAATAGGTAAACCAACATTCACACATACAACAAACCCACACACAACAACTGTTAGGAATTCAGTTTTAGTGAAATGACGATCATTATCAATCTTACGAATCTTGTAATAGTTAGATAATATTAAGCGTGTAATTGTTAGTCCGTTAAGCTAGTTAGTTAGTCATAATATTTTAAAGTCCAAGCCCGGCCCATGGAAGCCCACAAGAAGGCCCATGTCCGGCCCCCTTGAGACTATATAAAGAGAAACTCTTCTCATTATGAAGAGTGTGAGTGTGTGTTATCAAAGTGTGAAAGAGGAATTCTCTCCTCCCTTTCCTTATGCTAATAAAGAATTATCCAAACACCTTCACCATCTCTTTGTCTCTTCTCTTATTCTTTCTCTTCTTCTCTTCTTATTCTTATGTGTGATTTATGAGTTCCTATCAATTGGCATCAAGAGCCATGGTTTCATCTTGGGTCGAGTGGTTGTGTTTTGTGTCTAATGTGTCTTATGCTTTGTGTCGTAAAAACTCGTATCTCTCATTCTTATTAGGCGAACTACATATCTGGTTGAAAAGCAAAATTCATAAAAAACATCACATGTCATGGGCTGCTTTGTTATTCATTTGGTCCGTGTGTAGTATTTTCTAAATCATCAAATCTGTTTGCAAATGCTACGCAGCAAATGGTTTGCTAGTTTCGACACAAAAGTTTTTTAGTTCAAAAACAACAAAAAATTGTCCTTTTCAATGTGTAGTGTTAATAAAGTTTTGATTTTTATGGTTGTTTGATGTGTCTACAACATAAGTATACAAAAATCCTGGACTCAAATCATTAAAAAATATGTTTTTAAGTCGTCTTTTTGTTGCGTTTCGGGCTGTTTGGATCAGCGGGTATTTTGAGCGAAAAAGAGCTTATTTTTCGACTTTAAAACATGTTTTGATCATGAAGTTTAAATTTTTTTGAAAGCTTAATGTGTTGGAAAGGCATTGGTTCAAAAATCTTGGATTAACATCGTTTAAAGTGTCTTTTGTGATTTTTTTTTGGTGTCGTTTGGTTGAAGACAAAATTTGAAGAAAAGTTAAAGTCAAAATTCGAAGAAAATAGAAGACGTTAAAGACAATAGAGACATCAAAAGTCATGAAAAAGTAAAGAAGACAAGCACCAAAATGAAGACAAGCACCGATCAACCGAAAGTGTAAATCGGTTGCAACTGATTCTGAAGAAAGAATAGTTCCAGCGAACAAAGCCTAAAGAAAAGAGGATATTAAACACAACTGAGTGATTAGCTCAGATGGTTAGAGGGGTTTCCTTATGTTTCGATCCTCAAGGTGTTGGGTTCGATTCCCATTCGTGGTATTATTTTTAATAGTGCAACTTCATCAACCGAACGTGTCCACCATCAACCGACCCTCGTCAGCCGAACCACCATCCTCCCAACCGAACCTCGACCCTTCACCACAAACCGAACCACCCAACCGACCCACCTAACCAAACCACCCAACTGACCCACCTAACCGAACCACCCAACCGACCCACACTACCGGACCACCACCACTGAACCACTAACCGAACCTCCTTAACCGAACCTAAATATTTCAGAATTAGTTCCTCTAAGTGAAAGACTTTGCAAACTTAGTCCTTGATTCACTAGATATCAAAAGTTTGCATCTTTAATCCTCAAAGTTGAAAATAATTTCACCAATCGTCCTTGGTTCATTTCAAAGCATAACGAGTGTTATATTCTTTCAAGATTCAACCTTTTCGCATTAAAGAATTATTTCACCATTAGTCCTTTTCAACCAAAACACTCAAACAAACGATAAAGCTTACAACTTTTACTCCAAATCGTCAAATAACTTTCAAAGTTAGTACCTTTATCAAGTTTTCAACAATTTTAAGCAAACAAAACCATACAACACTTCTTTATCTTCAAAAAATCCACAAATCATTTCACATATCAGAATACAATGGAATATTCAAGTTCAAATTCAGAAGAGAAATAGCTGCAACAGATGGAACAAGAAGAAAAAAAATTGCACTCCAAGAGCATCAGTTGGGTTAAAATACTCAAGTCACATCTTTTCACTCTTAAAGGATTCAGCTTTCGTGCTACGACAAAGGTGTGACTATATAAACGGGCAGTTGGCAGATTCTTTGGAGAAGAGTACGACACTTTCCGTCAAAAGATGCTTTAAAATTTGGATCAACCTGAATGGCAACTTAAGAAACATAATCTCCATAAGTGTGATCCAAAGACTTGTCTTGCAATACTTATAACATAGTTCAAGGAATTCTTTGACTCGAAAGAGGTGAATGATTTTGATAATAAATTTTTGCAAAAGGGGTTCGAAGACCACACAGGAACCGATCCACAAACTTTCAGAGTAAGCCTACTTTAGTACCTGGATGAACTTGACAAGCTTATCGATGAAAGAATAATTGAATACTGGGAACTGCAGATGAAAGAAAGAGAGGTAAAGGCAATAAAGGAGATTGAAAAACGATTGAGTGAACAAAGGATGCAGACACGAGAGCTTTTGGTAACTGAGGGTGCAACATTGGTCACTGAGGGTATAGCATTGGAAGATAATTTGGTCGCTAAGGAAAGCGCAGATGACTCTGGTCCATCGTCAGAACAATTGGATGGAAGCAACAATTCAGGGAATGATTTAGATGCTGAAAAGATACTAGTAGAAATGGTTGCTTTTGGAATTGAATATGTTGATATTGGACCTTCATATGACAGTGACACGGTGTTTGAGGTACATCATGATACATTTGAAAATGTGTTTGCATATATCATAAAAAATCTTGTACAACCTGAATCTCTTCCTGACATATATATGGTGAATGAGAATAATAGTAATATTATTTATGATATACCAAATATAGATCCAGTTAGAGATAAGGAAGAACATGATTATGTGGATGATGAGCAACAACGTGCCTTCTTTGATTCATTGGTTAATAATTTAAAATGTGAAGTGGAAAATTGTACTAAGGTCTATCGCGAAGCTCAGCAAGCGAATGCCATATTAACAAAAGAGCTTGAGAAATATAAGGAAAATGAAAAACATTTTGCAAAAGAAACAAAAAATGAATCTGAATATCGCAAAAGGATTAAGCTTTTAAATGAAGAAATTTCAAATCTTAAATCTCAAGCTTGTAAAAAAGAAAAGTCTTTCCATAAAGAGAATGAAAAGTATGCTCAGTATGTCGAACCGCTTTTAAAAAGGAAAAATGAACTTGAAACGAAAAATCAAGAATTTTTGAAACAGATAAACGATCTTCACAATAAACTTCTAAAAATAGGACAGGCTGCCCAGACTTTTCATATGTTGCTTCCAAAAGACGACAATGTTAATACGAGAAAAAAAGGGTCTTGGCTTTAAGATACAAAATAATGTTAAAAACCCTTTTATCTTGAACAAAGCCAAGGAATTAACACCAAGCTTGTATAACATTGCTGAAATGGGAAAAGACTTGCTTTCTGGTCATAAGATCATTTCTGAAGAAGAGTTAAAATGTGAAACTGAAAAACGTTTGAAAGTAAAACAAAGAAAATCCTTGATTTCGTATCATGGCGTTATATACGGTGAGACTCAATTCAAAGAACCTCCAAAAGTTCCTTTGAAACGAAGAAATGTTAATTTGAAAAGTCATTTGGAACAAACTCAACTGAGAAATTATGATCCAAACCTTTAAAAAAGTCTTCGAGTGAAATATTTCTGCTATGTCAAACATGCAATGCTCCAATTTGAAAAACAAACGTTTTCAAAACAAGAACTTAATCCAGATGAATGGGCCAGACTGAATTTTGAACAAAGTCATGAACTCAACATCAATCAAAGAGTTAGAAATTGTTTGTCTAAAGATTTTGAACATTTAGTTAGAGATGTCAATTTTTAACTAAACTACTTTGAAAAGAGTCTTGTCAAAGAAATGAAAGATGATTTAAAGAGTTTGATGATAAATGTTGAATTTTGGACATACAAGAGGTATTCTTCAAAACCCAGTTTGAGTCAACCATATCAGAGTCATATAGCCATGCATATGAGAACGAGATTTTTGAACAAAATTCTTCTTTGGAAAATAAAAACCAAAACCTCAAAAAGACCATAACCCAGTTTCAAAAAGATTTTTCAAAGATGGAGGCTCAAAGTATTGCTTTTGAAATATGTAACATCCGGGATTTTCAGAATTTTTAAAGGACTATTTTAATCTTTGACTTTTCGAATCTGACTTGACCTTTTTGACTTTTGGTCGTTCATTGTCACATAAAAGCGATTACCGCGTAACCGGTAAAATTTTCGGAACATATTTTAAATAATAATTCATATTTATAATTACATCTCTCAAGGGAAAGTTATTTTTAACTTATTTGGCTCGAAAACGAAACAGATATATGTTATTTATAAGCTGACGTATCAGAAACGAACCACTAAATCACGTTTTCACTATTCGGACTCTAAAGCAATTTGATGTAAAACGACATTCCTGACAACTTTTTAGTTTTGACCGAGACCCGAAAACAGTCAGAAAGTGACTGAAATGCCCTCGCAAGATTTAGAAACGAGAAAGTAATTAAATTATATTTAATTAACGCTTTTTATTAAATAAAAATATTTAATAAATTAGTCATCATTTTATTCGAAAACGTTTATTGATAACGCGAATAAACGAGTTAGAAATTTATTTGTATTTTTATTTCGGACAAGGCGTAACCGGATCACCCTAAATAAATAACGAACATTTTATAAATGTTATAAAATATTTATGAAATACTATCAAATGAATACTCATTTTTATCAGAAAAATGATTTGGAAAACAATGGCGCAAGTTTCGTGCGTTGAATCATCCGTTAAGTCGTCCAAACGAGTCCCGAACCACTTTTTATCAAAACTATATTAAAAAGTTACATTTTTAACCCTAAACTATTACTCACTTGCCATTTCATTTTTTTAACTTTTATATATAAATAAAAATTTATAACATTTATCTCATTATCATTTATATATACAAAACATATACACACATCTTCATCACTCTCTTTCTCTCTCCCAAATATTCCGGCCACCGCCCGCCACCGACCGCCGCCGTCGTCACCGCCGAAAAAGTTTTCCGGCGGACTTTTTCAGCCAAATCCAAAAAGGTTCCTCACAACCGGATCTACCCGATCCCCTATACCACGCACCGCCACGCGCCTAAACCCGGCCAAATCAAAAAGGTTTCTTCACAACTCGGATCTACCCAATCCCCTATAATACCCACACAAAAATAAATAGAAAAACCCCCACGCCGCCTAAATCCACCACCCCCTCACCGCCGCTGCCTCCCCACACCGACGCCACCACCATCATCATCATAACACCACCCTCATCTTCATCATCACGTCACCTACCAATCCTACCAACCCACAAGCCACCATATGGGTTGCGTGGTTTACTTATAAAACAAGTACCAACGAGGGTGCGTTTGATTACAACAGCCAAGTGTGGGTTGGTTTCGCTCAGCCCCGAAAAGGGTGCGTTTGGTTTTGGGTCAGCAGCCATTAAGGCTGCGTTGGGTTTAAGGGCAGCACCATTAGGTGTGGTTGGTTGTTAAAACTCGATTAGGGTGCGTGTAGTTTACCTAAACATCAACAAGGGTGCGTTTGATTTAGTAGAAACTCACAAGGAGTGCGTTTGGCTGTTATTAGCACCGAGAGGGTGCGTTTTGATAGAGTAAAGCAAATATGGTTCGAATTGGGTTAACATGAAACTGGTTAGGGTGCGTTTAGTTCAGGTCAGCCACCCGATTAGGGTGCGTTTGGCTGTGACAGCCCCAAAAAGGGGTGCGTTTGGCTTTCATACTAGCTAGGGGTGTTCAAAAAAACCGTGAAACCGACGAACCGAGCCGAACCGCTCAATCCGAAACCGAAAAAACCTAAAAACGAAAAACTCGACACTGAAAAAAGCGCCCGCTTATAATGGTTCGGTTTTCGGTTTTTTACTCTCCTCCACTCTCTTCTCTTCACCGGCGCCACCACCGGCCACCACAGCCGCCGCCGGAAAAGTTTTCCGGCGGAGCTCCGAAACTTCCCCCGCCACCCGATCTATCCAATCTCCTACCTAACGTGCCTCCACGCGCTACCACCATCCCCGAAATCACCACCACAGCCGCGCACCACCCACCCCGTCACCATCTCCATCAGCCGAGCAACCATCACCACAACCGAACCACCCACTCATCATCACCTCCACCGCGACTCAACCACCACAAGGGTGCGTTCGGGTGGGGTCTAGCAGCCACAGGGGGGGTGTTGTTTCGGTGGTGAACCACCACAGGTAGGGTGCGTTTGGTTTCGCAGTTTAAAGAATAGCACCAACAGGTGCGTTTGGTTTGACCGAACCACCATAGGGTGCGTGGTTTTGTATAAACGACCCAAGGGTGCGTTGCTTATTTTATTAACCACCAAGGGTGCGTCTGGTTCGTCTTCATAAGCACCAACAGGGTGCGTTTTGATCTTTCTAGCACCAAGGGTGCGTGTGGTTTAGTTATAACAACCTGGGGTGCATTTGGGCTGTTGTGACAGCCGTTAGGGTGCGTTGGTTTGGTTGTTATAACAAGGTTAGGGTGCGTTCTGTTCGAGTTTGTCACAAAAAGGGGTGCGTCGGGTTGATATGTACAAGGAGGTGCGTTGGAGTTGTTGTACCACAAGGGTGCGTTTGACAGTTAACCCACCACAAGGGTGCGTTTGGCAGCCAACACCACCACATGGGTGTTCGCTTGGTGGTTCAGCAGCAAGGGCTGCGTTTGGTTTTGTGGAAAACGACTAGAGTGCGTTTGGTTATATAGAAACTGATTAGGGTGCGTTTGGTTGTGCATAATAACAATAGGGTGTGTTTGGTGTAGTCACAACCACAAGGGGTGTTTGTTTATGGTTATTAACACCGAGTAGGGTGCATTTGGTGGGGCCGAAATCGCACAATGGTGCGTTTGGTTTAGTAGTAACCGCACAAGGGTGCATTTGGCTTACAGCCACCACCAAGGGGGCGTGTTTGATTTGGCAGCTTCGTCATAAGGGTGCGTTTGGTTCATATAAAACGATGAGTACATATAACTTAAGGTTCTAAAAATATTAAAACCGGATATATATAAAGGTGGTTAAATGGTTAAATAAATGTAAAAAACATTATATTGTTTAGTTTAGAAATATATATAAAGATATATATATATATTTAAAGCACGAGGATATTGCAACACGGTTTGTTTGAAAAGTGGAAAAACACTGGATATTTTTATAAATATGGAAAACGTTATATAAACGGGGAAAGTCATGATGAAATTTATATAATTTCCTATATTTATGATTCACTAAAACTGCTATCATTTTAGAAACCGATAAAGGAACCAAGATATATTTTAAAGATACATTAACTCGTATTATACAATAACCCCACCAATGAACGAAAACTATACTTTTACAATGAGACAACTGTTTTAGACACAACCCGTAGAAGAAACGAAATATAATTTATAAAATATTATTTTATATTTTATAATGATTATAAACTGTTACAAACATTGGTTGTTTAATTAATAACGTTAAGTCACGTGTCTACTTTTATTCAAAGTCTTTTTATTAATTAAGTTGGTGTCAAAATAATTGGTTTAAATATTTACTCACTTATTATATAATACTTGCAAAGCATTATATACGTCACATTAATTTTTAGATTGTTTGTATCTGTTATATAACTCACGGTATATAAAGGTTTATTTTTCATATATAATATATACATAATATATTAACATACTTTGCGTTTACTTTTCAATTTATTTATTTAACCGACCATCAAAGTATTACAACTTTAAACTAAATCTTTTATCAACGTGTCGCGTTGACGTAACCATTCATCGGAAGACCCAAATACTTTATCCTAGGCTAGTGGGACTTAGCAGTTAAGATTAGTTGCAACTTCTTGATCAAGCCGCTTCGTCTTCCATTTGTGTTGTGCATATTAGATGCCTACCTGTCAATCGTTCTACAACATCAATGTGAGTTTATAGCCCCACGTTTTACATGTTTTATATATTTTTGGGGTGAGAACATGCTTGTTTACAATTCATTTATAAGATTGTTTACAAATTGGTTTACATACCCATTTACATAGCCCGCTATGGGATACATTACTTGACTTCATTTTTGGTCACCAATGCATATTTTACTTTTGAAAAAAGGATTACGGATTAGCTTAAGCGGATTGAACTGATGACAAAAACGGTACTGCCCGGGTGTTCTTGGAGGGGACACCGGTAACGGGAGTACATATTTTTACTTTACTGCCCGGGTGTTCTTGGAGGGGACACCGGTAACGGGAGTACATATTTTTACTTTACTGCCCGGGTGTTCTTGGAGGGGACACCGGTAACGGGAGTATATATTCTTTAAATCACTGCTCGGGTGTTCTTGGAGGGGACACATGTGATGGGTATTTATAAGCCTGCGTCACAGCTTCATGAACTGTAAATCACTTGGAGGGTGAGCGCGAATGTTATCAAATAGATCTATTCGGGTGTGATCCCCGTTAGGGTGATTAGCTATCACTTGGAAAACGAACGTTATAGCATGTTGTCTACGCGC
>BQNB010130407.1:0-13066 GCA_026074375.1 Tanacetum coccineum
AGTGTTTATAGGAATTTAAATATTAAACAAAATAAGTAATTCAAAAATGTTTAGTATATTTTTTCTTTTATTTTTCACCACCTTTGCTTCTTTGAATAATAGTAGTAATCATAAATGCCCTAAAAACACAATGAAGCTTTGCTTCTCTTTAAACATAACCTTTCCTCCATCAACCAAGCTGATTACGACTGTGAAGATTGGCTTGGTTCAAATTATCATCCAATAATGATGAGCTGGAACACACGTACAGATTGCTGTAACCGGAAGGGAGTTACTTTCGACGACTCCACCATTGACATTGTCGGTCTTGATGTTAGTTGTGGAAGGCTAAGTGGTACCATCCATCCTAACACCTCCCTCTTCAACCATCCTCATCTCAAGAGACTCAACCTTGCTTACAATGTTTTTAATCCTTCCCAAATTCCACGTGAAATTGGAAGGTTTTCAAAGAGTCACATGAACATCTCTGGTTGTTTGTTTTCAGGCCAAGTCCCATCAGATATCACATTCCTTCATAAATTGGTCTCTCTTGATCTCTCCTCGAATGATGATTATAGTTTGACAATGAGACCTCATGTTTTCGAAAATCTGTTACACAATTTTACTAATTTGGAACAACTTTCACTTGGAGATGTTAATATCTCTTCAGTTTTACCTAATACATCTCTTCTTCTTTGAAATTACTTAATCTTGGCCAGACTGGATTGCAAGGAATGGGAACCACAATCACCTATCCCTTACACATAATAATTTTATTGGTGAATGGGAGTTGGATACATTGTTATCAAGCCTCACAAACCTTAAAATTCTCGATCTGTCGTACAATGGTTTCTATGTTACGAAAAAGAATGTCAATCATTATGTCAACCCTGGGTTTAGAGACTTGGGATTGGCCTCTTGCAAACTGAAGGTGTTTCTGAATTCATTTCAAGTCAAGAAACAACTAAAATGAATTATATTTACACCTTAACAAACAAAATCAAGATAGATGAATTGTCATTCAAACGGTAAGAAAAAAAATCAAATGAATTATATTAAATTGAATAAGCACAAAAATAGGGTGACAACATAAGAAAAAAATATCCAAGTTGATGTTGATGTACTATATGATTCAAATATAATCCCTAAATTGAATATGAATATAAGCGATACTTACCTACTTTAAGGGCTCGACACCTAAAAACACACTGGCAAATATGTTTTTTCTTAGTGATATTGAATCAATGAATATCCTCGAATAAGTTTTGTATGTTTTTTAATCGGTGAAACCATTTAACTTTTTGTAAACGCGTTCTTGAGAAGATTGCATTGAAATTAATTATAGAACAATAAGTGCATAAAGGAAGCTAGTATGTGCTATTTTACACAAACCTTTTACCTTATTAAACGAGCTAAAAAGACCAAAAATGACAAAAAAACATGATAAAAATGTATTGTATATGTTTGTTTTGTGATTTGTGTCTTGCAGGTATGGATATTTATCAAAAAGGACAAAATTGAATCAAAAACGGACAAAGCCGAGTACGGGAATGAAAAGAGCTCGAAAATAACAAAGCCAAAGGCATACCCATACTCCATGGACCAACTCGAGCCCATTTAATGGGACAGCCCAAGATTAATAATTTATAAGCCTTAAAGTCTAATATTAAAACATAAGCCCAAATCCATATACCATTAATCCTAAAACCAATTTCATGGCCCAAATTATAACCATAAGCCCATAACCTTTTTACCCGGTCAAACTTATACCAAAACTTGTCAATGAGTCAAAAGAATGGGATTTACTGTACATCTCCCCAAAGTTTCCCTCTCTCTCACACACACATAAACGCAGGGTAAATCCCACCAAATACACGCTTGCTATTGCTTCTAGAAGGAGTTCTGACAGGTGTGACAAGATTGGGCTACACGTTGGCAATCCTAACGCATATGATTGGATGAAAGACGTGGCATCAAAATCAAGGGCTCAGATTATTTGAATGAAGAGCAATCAAGATTGAAGGGTTGATATGAGAAGAGGGGGGAGCGTCCCTGGATCTAGAATCATCTTCTCATAGCAATAAATAGGAGTTCTCCTCACTCAGCTGAAGACATCTAGGAGTAGGATAATCTAGAGTAGGAGTAGTTTAGTTTAGTGTAGGATAGTTTTTGAGCTTATTTACTGCTTATTGTATTCAAGTTTTAGCTTATTGTAATCAAATTTCATCAATAAAAGTCATTGTTTCAGCTTAAACCTTTTGTGCTTTAAATTTAAGTTTTTCCTTAATGCAAATTTTCTTTAAAAATGTATTAATTCGTTTTTAGTTCTGGTAGCTCTCAATAAGCTCAAATAAGCTTTCAAAAGCTTAATTGAGCCTATTGATTAAGTACATTGCATTTGGGTTAAAAAATGTGGTATTAAGCTTAAATAGATGATGAGTTAGCAATGGGTGAACTCATGGGTTTAATTTCAGCTTATTATCAATAAGCTAATGGTGTTTTAGAGATTTTTAGGTCATTCATTAATGCTTGGAAGCAAGTACCACTTTAATTTCTTTTAGTTGCTTTTAAATCTGTTTTGCTTATTTCTAAACTGCTTATTTGAAACAGCTTATTTCTATTGCTTATTTTTTTAAAATTTTGTGCTTATTCTCCTTTAATATGCTTAGTTTGAAAAATGTTTTTACGTATTAAGTGTATACAGTTTTAGCTATAAAATGCATTTGAGAAAGTTAAAGGGGTGTTTGGTTTAGAAGTCTTGACCATAAGTTAAGACTGCTATGACTAATTTGGCTTTTTAATCAATTTCACCAAGCTTAGAAATAGTCCTTTAGTCGGTTATTTTATGTTTTTAGAGGTTCAAATTCAAGTTGAAGGTTCAAAGAAACTATGTTATGATTTTGAGAATCTGATGTTTGTCATAAAAACTTAATTGTGTAGATTTAGGTTAAGTGCATTCAAATGTTGTTTTCATACTCATTTCTTATCTCATAATGTAGTAGAAATTAAGTTTATTCAAGTATGCAATTGAAACTTTATATCAAGTCTAAAATTGTCCAAGATCTTTTTATTCTATTCTAAAAGCTAGTTATCAGTAGTTAATCTAGGTAAGATAAAGTTTGATTTATAGTTTGATTTTTAGAATTTATCTCTTTGCTCATTAAGATTCATATATTTAAGCTTTTTAGGTTTTCATTTTAGCTTTTAGTAGCTTAATCTTAGGCGTGCAATTAGCTCTTTTCAAAACTTCAAAAACCAAAAAGCCAAAAATAGTTTTATTTTGTCAGTTTTTAAGTCTTATTTCTCTAGCTTATTACATCACCAAATTCCTTAAGGCTTTCTTTTATGAGTTATTTGGAAGCTAAATTCCATCTGTTTTCAGTTTCCTACTTATTTCATGTGCTTAATTGGTCTTAAAAATAAGTTCAAAGTTGAGCCCCTCTTCTTTGAAAACTACTAGTTAACTCTATTTTTGCTTTTAGCTTTTAAGAGCTTTTAAGCTAATTCTGTTAGTACAAACCTTGTCATTTAAGCTTCTTAGGTCTAATTAATAATTAATTTTCAGCTTATTTATTTTTAATTATCTTATTAAGTCTTTACTTTACAAACAGTTTTGCTTGTTAAGCGTTTTTCAATCTTTTAGTTTTTATGTGTTTTGTGATCATTAATGAGCTTAATCTGAGCTTATTTGTTCATTTCAGTAAAAATATTTTCATAGAAAATGCTTATTATTGCTTATTAAGTAAACGTGTAAAAAAGAAAAAAATAGTAAAAATGATAAGGTGTAAGCCGTATAGGGAGGTCTCAAACCCAAGACCTCAACCTTAACTGCCATACACCTTACCATTGCGCCTAGGGTCTTTTCTGGGAGTCTCTAGGGCCATTTGGTATTTAAGGTAGTTTAACTATTTAAGCTTTAAACTTTTAGAGCTTATTTACAGCTTATAGACATAAGCTGTGTTGTTGGTTTTAATTTTCCTAGGAACTTATTTAGCTGTAGTATTTTTGGAAATGTTTTTAGATTTTTAATAATTAGTTTAGTATTTTTAATAATTAATTTAGTTTAAATTAGTTTTTAATTCATATTAAATAAAATAAAAATCAAAAAAATATAATTCTTTTTCTAAAAATTATTTTTAGTCATTTAGGATCTATAAAAATTAAATTTGTATTTTTAGGATTTAATTTTGATAATTTTGCTTATATGTCGTGTTTTAAATTTCCCGTTATCGTTTACGTGTATAATTTCTTGAATGCTTTAATTGTCGTAATTGTTTGTTTGCCTTTACATGTTTTTATGCGTTTTCATTAGTAGAATTAGAAACCAAATCAAAATCTTTGAAACCATTCAAATCACGCGATCACGGTCTTTACCGATTTTCAATTCACGCTTTGTCGAGGCCGGGAGGTTTTTGATATAAGGTTTTGGTTAAAAGCGTTTATCTTAAACCCGACGGAAAATACTTTCTATACTATAATTGTTTACATCCTTATATACTTATATATATAAAGTGTGTTTGGGTGTAATCAATTTTTGGCGCCGTTGCGAGGGGAGGTGTGTACGATTATCATGTTTCGTTCGAAGATTAGTGTTTTGAAGACCCTTCCTCGTGAAGTTATCATTTTTAATTGTGAATATTTTATTTTTTATTATAAAACCATAAAAATCCAAAAATATTTTACTTTCTTATTATTTCTTTTTCTTATGTATTATTTGAAAAATCTAAAAATATTCTTTTTTATCCTCTTATTCGTTTAATTCTTATCTTCTTATCCTTCTTATCAGATAATTCTCCAAAATGTCTTGGTTTTCAAGACGCTCGTGGTGTGGAGGTCTGTTTAACGATAGAAATTGTTAGCATTGTACAAATGTGAGTTTTGGAGATGAATTTGTCAATAATCCCGAGCCTGTTTTAAATAGTGAAACACCCGATTTTTCCTACCCACATTCACAACCCCAAACATCTTTGTTAGACCAATGCCATTGTTTTCATTGTAAAGATCCGTTAGAAAGAGGTGAACGTTGTAAACGATGTTCTTGCAAGTGGTGTGGATCAGGTCTTAGTGAAGGATTTTGCTTCATATGCGCTTCAAGTAATGGAAATTCATCTAATAATGATCTTAATTCAAACTCTTTCAATGATCCTCCAAACGATTTCACCTACCCTCCACAACCCCAGTACGAGACATACTTGTGCGAGTTATGCGGAAATAATTCTCATTATGGTTATGATTGTCCACCACAATTCCTGTTTGTCTATGAGTAGGAACCATGTTACAACCAAAACTATGATGAAAATTATTATTCACATAATTCATCGAGTTTTCTTTGTTGTAATTATGGGGGTCCTCATGAAAGTTTTCAATGTAAACCGATGAATCAAAACCACATTGAGCATAATTCTAACTATTCTGGTTTTGATCAAACCCCGTAATTTTCCATCACTCATCAACTTCCTCAGAGATCGAATAAGGATATGTTGCTATATATGGCAAGGCTAATTAAAAATAATCAAACCCTTTTTAATAGAAATATTTTTCCTCATTAAGAAATGAGTATAAGAGTATTGTTGGCTAAGGAAAGAATTCTTAACTTAATTCAAGATTGGGACGAAAAGCAAATTAAACCATGGAGTTTGCCGGAATTGCTACTATTAATGAAATGTTGAAACAACGTGAAAAAAGCGTATTTAACGTGAGCAAGCAGCTAATCTGGCAGTTCAGAAAGAGCAGGAGGAGCAGACAGCTCAAAGTTTTACTCCATATTGGAATTTTCCTATGATTAACGATGATGATAAGGATTACACTATTCAATTTAAAGAATATTTAGAAAATTCGTCTAAAGCAATCACACCCGACTTACCAATCGAGGAACCTGATAACTCTCTAAGTATGGAGGATGAGCATCTTAACGCTATTCTGGAAACGGAATCAGACGAAGTAATAAAGTCTAGTGTTGAGGACCTTGTCCCAATCACAAGAGAGTCTGAGGGTATTTCCGACGATACGTGTGACGTGTCCGCTTGTGAAAATTCTTCTACTTTTGATGCTTTAAAAAATCATTCTTTGATTTTATCCGATTCCAACGACGATGGTACTTTAAGTGATGACGATGATTTTGAAGACATCGAGTACGTTGAAGCATCACCTCCCGATTCTGAGCTCGTCAGCTTAGAGGAGGTGAATGATGTTGACCGAGAGAAGGAAGAAATTGATTTAAAGGATATTCTTTGAGAAAAATTATTGAACATCAATCGTCTTATTACTAATATCGAATCTCTAAATGAAAACCCTACTTTTGATCGTGTGCTCAAGTCTCCCTCTTCATTTCCTATCCCCGTCGCGGATAGTGATTCGTTCTTTGAGGAGTTCGATACTTCTCTCTCTTATTCAGTTAATTCTTTGCCCAAATTCGAGACTTTTAGCGATCATAAGGAAGAGACGAGTAGTGGCAGTACCACTACTCATGCTGATAACTCTCTTCCCAAGTATGATTCGTTTTATTTTGAGGTTGAGCCTGATCAGGATGAGTTGAACAACGTTGTTATGGAAACTATTTTATGAGAACCTCGTGTTCATATGCTTAATATTTTACCCACCCAACCCACCCTGGATTCGGACTTCACTCCTTCAGACGATTCCCTCGGATCCGGTCCTGAAGTTTCTTTTCCTTCTGGATCTAGAAACAAAATTTTCGATCCGGGAATATTCATTAAAGTCCAATCCGAGAGACTTTTATCATGGGATGCATTTGGTATTCTTTCTTCTCCATTATTATCTCATCAAGACAAACTCATTTCAGATTTTTCTAAGAGCCCGATGATGATTCCTGGAGGGGACATTCCTCACTTGGATGTCCTATTTTTCCATTTCTATCCCCCTTTACCTATCTCAAGTATTGGGGAATGAGTCAAGCTTAGTGACTTTTTAAAAAATAAGCGCTTGGTGGGTGGCAACCCATGCTTATCCTTAGTAGTAGCATATTTATATTTATTAATAAGTGTGATGTGAGGAGGCTCGTCTCTCTCTTTCTTGTGTTTCGTGTTTTGTGGTTTTTATGTCCAAGATTGCCCGGATTATGAAGACTCTCGTGCTCATGGTTTTGTCCATTCATACATTCGAGCTTCATATCCCTAGCTTCATATTGGGAATCTGATATCCAAATCTTATCGACTAATGTTTATCTATTAGCATACTTAATAAATGGCTTTAGATTTGCATAGAAACCCCTTTATATCAAGACTATGCATTGAAATTAGTATGGGGGTATCAATCTCACGTTGAGGACAATGTGTAGTTTTAGTATGGGGGGAATCTATCGATTTGATTATACCTACGGTCGTTGTTCTTACGTAACCCGTTTTTCCACCAAAAATATGTGATTTGTGTGAAAATAGCAAAAATTTAAAATTTTTGTGCACGATAAAGTGAAAAAAATGTTAAATGTTGGAATAAAGTGATGAAATAAGTGTTATGACACAAATAAATAAAGGTGAGAACAAGAAATAAATTTTGATCCGACCGGTTTTATACCTTAGTTTTTTCCTTAACATATTTAAATCGAGTTTGTTGCTAGTCTTATGTAGGCTTATCCATTATGCCGAACTCGATTTACTAGAGTTAAGATTGTTGCGAGTCTATGTGACTTGTTAAAGTGTCAATCTTAATTCGCTAGGCTAAGCATTCGCAAGTCTCTTTCTTAGAGATTTTAAATTGCGAAGAACAAGAAATGATAGTGTTAATTATAAGTCATGATACTAAACGTGGAATAGTTGGTTTTCTTTCAAGCTCATAAGTATTAATTGTGGCTTTTTCTCCCATTAGCTTGTCTCACTTATATGCATAAATGTTTAATAAATAAGGTTGTCCAGTTCAATTTATTTTTTAGTAACTTTCCTTTGATTTGGAAGTCGATGATTTGAATTTTGGCTTATTATATGCATCATATGTTTTATTGCTTTACTTATGCCTTAAAAAGCCTTAGGGTATATGGCATGAGTAAAGTTAATCATTTTATTACTTTTTGCCTTTAAGAGCCTAAGGGTATATGGCAAAAGTAATACTAATCATGGAATTATTTGTACCTTAAAGAGCCTTAGGGTATTTGGTACTTATAAAATTAGTGATTGGAAAAATGTTACTTTATTATTTTCACCTTAAAGAGCCTAAGGGTATATGGTGTAAATAATATTACTTGATTTATGTCTTAAAGAGCCTTAGAGTATATGATATGAATTAAGGCAAAAGCAACAAAAGCCAAAATTTCGTTCACTTCATCGGTTTTCAAGGATAGGGGTTGAAGCTAATTTTTATTTTCAATCGTTCTGCTTTATTTTCGGATCTAATAAATATCGAAATAAGTCTTAAAGAGCCTCCGGGTATATGATAAAAATAAAACCTTGAGATACAAAATTAGAAATAAGGGAGGAAAAGTAATACACAATTAGTATTTATGAGTAGTGTTAGTATCATGACTTGTATTTAACAATGATCTTGTTTTTAAGCTTAGTATGGAAAAGTGAATGTTGGGGACGATGAATTTATTTTGCTTGTTCCATGATCCTAAGTATTATAAGGAATAATGAAAGCACAATGTTATGAAGTGTTGAAGTATGGAAAGTTAAGAAAAAAAAGCATAAAAAATGGAAAAATGTTGAAAATGGAAAAACGGGGCTTTTCAGAACTATTGTTTCTTTAATCCCTTAAGATGAATGCTTAGCTACTTTTTGAGGAAATTAATCAAGGGGGATTAAGATTCTTAGTTTTCTAAAGTGTTATTTATAACATTGCGTGAGCACACGACAATAGCTTGAGATGGGAGAATTTGGTATGTGCTATTTTACACATACCTTTTACCTTATTAAACGAGCTAAAAAGACCAAAAATGACCAAAAACATGATAAAAATGTATTGTATACGTTTGTTTTGTGATTTGTGTCTTGCAGGTACGGATATTTATCAAAGAGGAAAAAATTGAAGCACAAACGGACAAAGCTGAGCATAGGAATGAAAAGAGCGCGAAAATACGAAGCCAAAGGCGTACCCATACTCCACGGACCAACTCGAGCCCACTTAATGGGTCGGGTCAGCCCAAGATTAATAATTTATAAGCCTTAGAGTCTAATATTAAAACATAAGCCCAAATCCATATACCATTAATCCTAAAACCAATTTCATGGCCCAAATTATAACCATAAGCCTATAACCTTTTTACCCGGTCAAACTTATACCAAAACTGGTCAATGAATCAAAAGAATGGGATTTACTGTACATCTCCCCAAAGTTTCCCTCCCCCACACACACACAAACGCAGGGTAAATCCCACCAAATACACACTTGCTATTGCTTCTAGAAGGAGTTCTGAATTGGGATCCACGTTGGCAATCCCAACGCATATGATTTGATGCAAGACGTGGCATCAAAATGAAGGGCTCAGATTATTTACGGGAAGAGCAATCAAGATTGAAAGGTTGAGATGAGAAGAGGGGGGGAGCGTCCCTGGATCTAGAATCATCTTCTCATGGCTATAAATTGGAGCTCTCCTCACACAGCTGAAGACATCTAGGAGTAGGATAATCTAGAGTAGGAGTAGTTTAGTTTAGTGTAGGATAGTTTTTCAGCTTATTTACAGCTTATTGTATTCAAGTTTTAGCTTATTGTAATCAAATTTCATCAATAAAAGTCATTGTTTCAGCTTAAACCTTTTGTGCTTTAAATTTAAGTTTTTCCTTAATGCAAATTTTCTTTAAAAATGTCTTAATTCGTTTTTAGTTCTGGTAGCTCTTAATTGAGCCTATTGATTATGTACATTGCATTTGGGTTTAAAAATGTGGTATTAAGCTTAAATGGATGATGAGTTAGCAACATATGAACTCATTGGTTTAAATTCACCTTATTATCAATAAGCTAATGGTGTTTTAGAGCTTTTTAGGTCAGTCATTAATGCTTGGAAGCAGGTACCACTATAATTTCTTTTTGTTACTTTTAAATCTATTTTGCTTATTTCTAAACTGCTACAACTTATTTCTATTGCTTATTTTTTTTGAAATTTGTGCTTATTCTCCTTTAATATGCTTAGTTTGAAACCTATTTTTACGTATTAAGTGTATATATGTTCTGTTTTAGCTATAAAATGCATTTGAGAAAGTTAAAGGGGTGTTTGGTTTAGCAGTCTTAACGACTGCTATGACTAATTTAGCTTTTTAATCAATTTCAACAAGCTTAGAAATAGTCCTTTAGTCAGTTATTTTATGTTTTTAGAGGATCAAATTCAAGTTGAAGGTTTAAAGAAACAATGTTATGATTTTGAGGATCTGATGTTTGTCATAAAAGCTTAATTGTGTAGATTTAGGTTAAGTGCATTCAAATGTTGTTTTCATACTCATTTCTTGTCTCATAATGCAGTAGAAAGTAAGTTTATTCAAGTATGCAATTGAAACTTTAAATCAAGTCTAAAACTGTCCAAATTCTTTTAATTCTATTTCTAAAAGCTAGTTTTCAATAGTTAATCTAGGTAAGATAAAGTTTGATTTATAGTCTGATTTTTAGAATTTAAGCTCTTTGCTCATTAAGCTTAATCTATTTTAGCTTTTTAGGTTTTCAGTTTAGCTTTTAGTAGCTTCATCTTACGCCTGCAATTAGCTCTTTTCAAAACTTCAAAAACCAAAAAGCCAAAAACAGTTTTATTTTGTCAGTTTTTAAGTCTTATTTCTCTAGCTTATTACTTCACCAAATTCCTTAAGTCTTGCTTTTATAAGTTCTTTGGAAGCTAAATTCCATCTATTTTCAGTTTGCTACTTATTTCATGTGCTTAATTGGTCTTAAAAATAAGTTCAAAGTTGAGCCCCTCTTCTTTAAAAACTACTAGTTAAGTTTCTTTTTGCTTTTAGATTTTAAGAGATTTTAAGCTCATTCTGTTAGTACAAACCTTGTCATTTAAGCTGGTTATGTCTAAGTAATAATTAATTTTCAGCTTATTTGTTTTTAATTAGCTTATTAAGTCTTTACTTTACAAACAGTTTTGCTTGTTAAGCATTTTTCAATCTTTTAGTTTTTAAGTGTTCTGTGCTCATTAATGAGATTAATGTGAGCTTATCTGTTCATTTCAGTAAAAATGTTTTCATAAAAAATGTTTATTATTGCTTATTAAGTAAATGTGTAAAAAAGAAATAGTAAAAATGATAAGGTGTAAGCCGTATAGGGAGGTCTCGAACCCAAGACCTCAACCTTAACTGCCATACACCTTACCATTGCGCCCTGGGTCTTTTTTGAAAGACTCTAGGGCCATTTGGTATTTAAGGCAGTTTAGCTGTTTAAGCTTTAAGCTTTTCAGAGCTTATTTTCAGCTTATATACATAAGCTGTGTTGTTGGTTTTAATTTTCCTAGGAATTTATTTAGCTGTAGTATTTTTAGAAATTTTTTTAGATTTTTAATAATTAGTTTAGTAGTTTTAATAATTAATTTAGTTTAAATTAGTTTTTAATTTATATTAAATAAAAAAAATATAGTTCTTTTTCTAAATATTATTTTTAGTCATTTAGGATCTAAAAAAATTAAATTTGCATTTTTAGGATTTAATTTTGATAATTTTGCTTATATGTCGCGTTTTAAATTTCCCGTTATCATTTACGTGTTTAATTTCTTGAATGCTTTAATTGTCGTAATTGTTTATTTGCCTTTACATGTTTTTATGCGTTTTCATTATTAGAATTAGAAACCAAATCAAAATCTTTGAAACCAATCAAATCACGTGATCACGGACTTTACCGATTTTCAATTCACGCTTCGTCAAGGGAAACGACCCAGGAGGTTTTTGATATAACGTTTTGGTTAAAATCGTTTATCTTAAACCCGACGTAAAATACTTTATATACTATAATTGTTTACATCCTTATATACTTATATATATAAAGTGTGTTTGGGCGTAATCAGAAGCTATGCGTTTTCTAAATTTGTTATAAAAAATAGGACGAATTGATTGTGTGCAGAGGAAGAATGGTGCATTGCAGTATTGTACAAGGTTTGTTAATTTTGGTAATGCACATCATTTTATTAATTGTGGCATTTAATTTTGTAGTTTTAAGGACTTGTTCAAAACCTTAATTTATTAAAGAGTATAATATATATATATATATATATATATATATATATATATATATAGGGGGGCTTTCTTTTCAGAATCAATCTTAGTGCGAGAACTGACACAACCACCAAAAATCATCAATAATCGTAAGAATCCACCTATGTTCTTCAGTATCATCATGAACTCTTCCTCTTCTTTCACAAAAACCTTACACACGGCCACAATATTGTTGTTGCACGCCTTATAAGAAAATACATGCACACCTTCAATGAAAAATTTTGTATTTCCAATTTCTTATCAAATTCTTTAGAACATATGTGCAAAAATACAATTATTGAAGGCGTGCATGCATGTTTTTGGTGGTTCTGTCAGTTCTCGCACTAAGAATGGTTCTGAAAAGAAAGTCTCACGGGGGGGCTTTCTTTTCAGAACCATTCTTAATGCGAGAACTGACAGAACCACCAAAAACATACATGCACGCCTTTTAAAAATAAAAAATAAAAATAAAAATCATCAATAATCGTAAAAATCCACCTATGTTCTTCAGTATCATCATGAACTCTTCCTCTTCTTTCACAAAAACCTTACACATGGCCGCAATATTATTGTTGCACGACTTATAAGAACATACATGCACACCTTCAAAGAAAAATTTTGTATTTCCAATTTCTTATCAAATTCTTTAAAACAACTATGTTTTTTTAAAACATATATGTTGTTTTTAGAACATATGTGCAAAAATACAATTATTGAAGGCGTGCATGCATGTTTTTGGTGGTTCTGTCAGTTCCCGCACTAAGAATGGTTCTGAAAAGAAAGTCTCACTATATATATATATATATATATATATATATATATATATATATATATAGAGGAAGGTTAAAATAAAAAGACAAATATTCGTGAGAAGGATAAAAAGAAAACTTTTTTTAAAAAAGTTCTCAAAAAATTCCAAAAAAATTCCACAAAATCAGGTATGTTGGTGCATAAAACTTTTGTAAAAG
>BQNB010130408.1:7906-18947 GCA_026074375.1 Tanacetum coccineum
GCCAAGAAACCAAATCGAACCACTTTGCTTAATAAAAAACGAAACCACAAAAAAATTACAAACACGAATCAACAACGAAAACTAACAAAAAAAAACTAAACCCACCCGTGGCGAATGATACCAAATGTCATAACCCAAAATCACTTTCACTTCATTGTGGAAACAAGAAAAATAAGATGAGATAAAATGGAAGAATTGTAGAGAGAAGTTAGAGAGAGAAAGGTAGAGAGAAGAAAAAGATGGATGATTACTTGCAAAATTACAAATGAGAATTAACAAGAATCAACACCCTCTCCATACTTGGAGAGGGGTATTTATACTTAATACCAAGAGGCTTTCATGCCTTGGTATTTCTACGGGCCGGGCTCGGGATTACTTGGGCTTTCGCCCGATACACGTGACCGGTTAGATTACATTTAAGAGCCCGTTTACCCGTGTAGCCTATTACAACGTATAATTATTTAATGACCGAGACCTAATATAATTAATGAACGAACTTCCTTGTTCGACTCAATATTTTGAGGCTAACAACAAACATCTCATCATCATCTAGAACTCCAGTATCAAACATTGAGTCTTCATCCTGCCTTTCTTGAGTTTCATTAATTAGAATTACCTCAGCATCTGCATCAATATCTTCAATTCTCCTCCCCTATTTGGATGCATCCTCCTGAGTACCCAAACTATCATTTGAGGATTCAGTTCTTCTAGTTGCACCAACTTTCTTTAATCTTTTAAGCCATGTGGTTCTGAACTTTCTCCTCTTTTCTAGCTTCATACTTTGCATCATCTTGAAAGCTTGCTAACAATCTCCCCTGAAGCTTGATTTCTGAGGAGTTATCTTTAATATCAGAGTTTGCGCGGAAGTCTTGTCCTTTAATTCCTGAGCTTTCATGATTCTTGAATTCTTGATGCTTTTTAGACATGTTTTGTCTGGATTGAGCATGAGCTGTGGTAATGAATCGACTTCAGCTGGGAATGAGGCATCACCATCCTCCATCTTTATGTATCCTGAAATAAAATAGTTTAGCAATAAGCAGGTGGAGAATATGGCTTTGTCATTCGTCCAGATTGGTTTGATTAACCTCCGGTTCCAGTAGACGTTTTACAGTATAAATACTTGTCACTGTGATTAGGTAGACTAAAAGAATCTCTTGACAGGGTTTCCACCTCAAAGCGAGTATCTTCTAAACACATATGTATTACGATTTTACCATGCTTGCTTGTTCTCATTACCGGACGTCTCAAAGAGACAACACGATATGAGTGAATCAGATAGTTAATATCTTTCTGATTAAGTCGTCAATTCATTTACTGGAACAAGTTTGATTCACATAGAATCGCACCATCGTTTCTTTCCAGTTGACACAAGTTTGATTCATATAGAATCGCGCAAGTCACCTACCAAGAGCTTGTTTGATGTTGGCTCAAGCAGGATTTCCATCTTCATTGTGAATACTTAGTATCACTCGGATGTTCTGGCACAATCACAAGGATAATGCGTAGGACTCTTGTTAACAGCTTGTGAACTTATTGATGTTCAACAAGTGTTTGTCATGGAATGTGTCCTAATGAGATTTATTTGTTGATCTCTTGGCTCTAGACTCGATTAGTGCGTTTTGGTTTTAGTAATCGGAGGCTGGAGCAGACTGCCACCTATTCAATATCAACTAACTCGGAGTGAGAAAGTCAATAGAAGTCGTGTGTATCTCCGTGACAAATGAGACAAGTTTCTTTTGAGAGAAACGAAATGGCTGGAAAAAGGTTGTGCATTGCAATCAACTGGGTCCATGATGTCGTCTTCAATGTCAGCAATAACATGTGATTCTGACCAGCATATGTATTGACCGTTTTGCCTAGTTGTGTGGAGGGCTTCTTTACTTTAGGAACCCTTCTATCCATACATTTCTTTTTAATTCTTCAACCCCTTCAATGCTTACCAAGGACACATTACTAACACCTTGTTGTGATTGTTCAGTGTTAGCTTCAATCTTAGTCGGCATTCTGTCCCTTATACACTATTCATTTCTTCCAATCATACCTAAGAACGCTATTTCTAACTATGGAGTGTCCTTGGGGTAAGATCCCTCCGGTTCTGGTTGGGATTTATAGGACAATTACCTTAAACCTTACCACCTTATGTCTTCAGAATCGTCGTGAGATAAGATGTTGCAGGGTATTAGATCGAACCATGAAACCGTTTCCGAATAGCTCTTTGAGTCTTTTAGATCACATTTTAATTACATTTCTCCCCTTATTTTAAATTCTAAGTCACCAATCTTGTTTTTGAAAATACTGTGTGATTAAAATTTGTCTTGAAAAGGCCATGGGGAAAAATGTTGAAGCTTAGCATGAATTATTTGGAACTGTGTCATCTTGCTCCCCCTCAATTTTACATATGTTTGACACCAATAAAAATGATACCACGTTGTAAAATCGATATAAAATTGAGGTTGAACACTTAGTCATCTTATAACTATCATTCTATTGAATTTGTCATTATTATCTTAATTGTTATTAGTGAATTTTTTGGGAATGGTTTGAATACATAAGATTTGGTCGTGCAGATGATGTAGCCCAAATTCATTAATATGTGTTTTTCGAAAAACTCCCCCTTGAAAGATGGAGTGTTGAACACACAATTTTGAAAGATTATGAATTGTCAGTGAGAAATTCTTGAAAAATTGTGTTCAACTTTTTGAAAAACATCATGTTAGAAGACTTCTCTTCCAACTCTAAGGGTAAGCGCACTTATGCGTACACTATCCTTTTTTCTTGAGCTCAAAACTTTGAATGTCTTGTAAGAACAACTCAAGACCGAGAAAGTTGATTTTCTCGTTGTTAGGATAAGTTATCTTTATAGATAAACTTTCCTTTATTTGAAGTCCGGGTTACGTACTGATATTTGCACATAAGCCATTAAGAAAACTTAGAAAATGGACATGTTTTGAAAGCATTTGAAACTCCTGTTCGAACTTCATTTACACGCCCGTGTCGATATTAATCAACATTTCTAGGTACGTAAATGTTATCGATTCCAAGAGACATGTCGAGAAGAATATTTTTTGAAACATTTTCTGATTTTTTGATTTTGTATTTTCTTTTTGAAATTTTATATTTTTGTATTTTTTTTATAAAAATATTTACATGTTGACCTCAGCATTGTTATGTGATGGTGAAATAGTAATTCCAACTCTTGTCGTGATGTAGCTGTCTTGTCTGCTGGAGGAACAACTTTTGGAACCAGCTTTGAACGTGACAGTTCATTGCTGTGGTCGTGAATTTCCGGAGTTTGAACTGTTATGATCAGAAGTCATTTGTCGTGGAGGAGCGAGGCCTGAACTGTTGTGAACAGACGTCATTACTTATGCATCAGATGAAAATTCCTTGAAGCCCTGGTTTCTCAGATATCAGTCTTTTCAGCAACCAAACTCGGAGTCCTTCCTTTGTAGGATTTAAAGATGTACCTGCATGTATGTTAAGTGTACCTGCACTGACATCAAGAGTTTGTTTGCATTCATACTGGTTCGTGATATCGTCATTTGAACCATTTGTGGGTTCACTGTCAACCTTGGTTGTGCTGGAAGTGAATATCTTTCCAGTTGGAACCCACATAAGACCAACTGTCTTGAAAATTTTACCCGTCGGTTTCCACCTAAGACAAGATCTAGGAGTCATTGTTTTCTCATGGACAACGGAAGTCTTTTTGATTGAAGACATGTGTCTTTTTGGGATCTGTCTTTCTGGTTTCTTTGCAAAACTTATTTGTTCTACGGGTTTGTTTCTGTTCGTTGTCTTATTGGATGGAACCTTAGCACGTGAGTTGACTTCATTCAGGAATTTTGTTACACAAGAATCATGATTGGCATTAAAGACACATTTCTGACATGTTGAGCAAACAAAATGTTTTAGCAGAAAAACTTCTAGAATTCCTAGAGTGTTCTGCTATGGGCACAGTCTTTGTCGTGACGCAACTACTCTTAGATACAGGCCAATTCCTAGACTTTTGGTTATTGATCCTAGGTTTTGGTTTGCTACCATTTGCTGTGCTTTGTGATCTAGCAGAAGGGCATCCACACCTAGGTTTGAATTCCTATGCTTTTTGTGTCTTTTTCTTAGCTTCCTCTAGGTAGTGATTATGAACCATTCATGTGAGCTATACCTTGATGGCACAGGTGCAATCATGTGTGAGGTTTTGCAACAGAGATTCTCGTTCCTTAGGCAAATAATGTGTATGACTGGTTTTGACAATGTTATTGGACATCAGCTTGGGAGGAAACCGTTGCTTTGATTTCTAGTCGTTCAGACTAAACGCAGTCGGGTTGTCTAACAACTGATTGGTTTCTACGTGGTTGTAAAGCCGGTTTCCCTAAGATTGACGATTTTGCCAAACTAAGTATTCACACTATTTCCTGTTAATTTCCTTAACTCATTTTTTAATGCTGCAATTGCAAACCCTTTTTCCTGAAGTGAGCTTGAATTTTCATAATTTGCAATCAAAGGAGGTTGGTGTGTTCTATGTTCTTAGTCTCTTATTGTCTGGATAGAATCAAACATTTTCTTGTAATGCCTTTTCAATGTCTCATTTCTTCCTCAAGTAATTAGCCTTTTTTGTGTTCCAATTCGATGTTTATTGTTTCAATTACATCTATGTCATGTTTAACCTTGGCTTCATTACTTTTCTCTTTTAAAAATTGACCATGTTGCCCTTCTTTTAAAGCTTGATTTTGATATTTAAGTTCAAGATTAACACAATGTGCTTTCATTCTTAAAAAATCTTTTTGAAATTGGGCAACGGTCTTTTTGAGACAAATATTTTCAGATTCAAGAGATTGATTTGAGAGTTCAGTTGTCTGGTTATCAGTTAATTTAGCAGGCAAAAAGGACATGTGTCATGACATGTTCAGCCATTCTGGTCAACCTTTCCTTTATTATTGAATTCAGGTTGCTCAGTATGTTGTTGTCCAGTAGCAAAGATATTGATTTCAGCAGTTGTTTGTACCTCAGCCATTGGCTCTTCATCATATATGGGTCTGATATCTGCATCATCAGCATGTGCATCATTTTCTGATCTGCTGCTTGTATCGACTGCTCAGTTTTGAATCATTTTTTTTTATTGAATTTTTTGTTGTTTTAGCCAATGCTTTCTTTGTTAACCAAATAGCATCCTATACTTTTCCAGTATCACCTTCCCGTGTCTGAATGTCTTTCATTCACAAGCTGGTGCATACTCTCGTGTATGCGATTCTCACTTTCATCTAATCGGACTGTTTTAAACGATTCGATTGTTGTTGGATCAGGGGTGTCACGGAAATTGTTGCCGAGCGAGAATCGTAAGTATGAGAGTGACTCTGTATCTATGATATAATACAGATAGTTGCGTGTCATTACAACAAGTTTCATCATTCCAATACATTCCGGTGACTTGATGAACATTCTGAAAGACTGTGTCTCGGAGTACTTTAAATAGAGCAGCCATGGATCCGATTCTCTTGAATTCTTCTTGTGACGTTGTTTGTTGTAGATGCCATGTTAGGAACATTGTGCTATAAAAGTTTCAGACATAGCTTGACCAAAGAGTGTTGAAATGCACGTTTGAATCCCGACTCGATTCGAGTTCTTTTAAGTTGGTCATGTGAGAGTTGCTTTGAGGGGTGGAGAATGAAGTTGTCGAATGATATTACCATGGCAACTTGCTTTTGCTTTGGTCTCTTGAAATTTGTTGGCATTTTGTGTATCTTCGAGTTTAGAACAACGAAGAGTAAGATATCTTTTGTTTCCATTTTACCATGGATTGAGTCGAAAATGATTTGTAAGGATTCTGTAGCAGGTAAAGTGATTGGATGTTGTGGATTTGAATCAATTATGTTCAAGGGAGTTTACAAAATCTTTGATTTAAAACCGAGAAAAGAAATCGTGATCTTCGCGGGATTGTACGCAAAATCAGAAGAGAAAACCGTAAAAAATGATAAATGTTGATTGAAATCAGTTGAAGACTTGAAGACTTTCCGGTTAAACGATTTGTTGAGCAAAAAACGATGAACAGAAAATTTGCTTACAACAAGGCTAAATTGAAATTTTGAAAGCTAAAATGTAAAACTAAAAGAAAATAACAAAAATTAAGAAGTGTTAAAAAGTGAAAAGAAATGAGAAGAGTTTTGTAAAGTAATAAAGGTTATGTATGAATCTGTTTAAAAACAAGGGGTTAAAAGTGAAAACTAAGTAAAATTCATAAATATTAATATGAATATGAGTTTAGAGTTGAGGGCTTTACGTGTAAATTAATCTCCACTTTTAGTCGTTGTAAAATTTGTCCATCCTTACGTCTTCTTCATTTGAGATCATATAAAAATGGAAAGACAGAGAATGCAATTTGATCTCGCGGAAGCTACAGTTATAGTCTCGGTGATAACCGAGTATATCACGTTGATCGAGAACGACGAACCACGAACACGATGATACGTTTTAGTTTTTGTTCGTCGTTCGTGATGTAGTTCGGTACAAGTAGTACGAAAAAACTCGTTTGGTCCAAGGCGAGTTAATCACTCGTTCGGTGCCTATAGAAAAGACTCGTTCGGTCCTTGTGATGTCACTCGTTCGATCTCTTTGTATGTTGCTCGTAGTCGATCTTTGTGATGTCTTCTTCGAATCCTCTTAGGAATGTTGCTCGTGATTCCGATAGTTCACTCGTTCGGTGTTGAGTTTTCAACTCGTTCGGTTCTCCGTTTTTAACTCGTTCGGTCCTTGATTAAGTCACTCGATCGATCCTTGCAATCTTACACTCGTTCGGTCCTATCTTAGAAAACTCGTTCGGTCCAATCTTAACTTTGCTCGTTCGGTCCTATCATAGAAAGACTCGTTCGGACTCTTTTACTTAGAATAGTAGTAAGTGAAAATGTGGTGGACTCTTGTTGTATTTACCAACAGTGAAATAGATGAGTGAATAAAGGAAGTACACAAAACCAAAGAAAAAAAAGTATGAAAAATATAATAAAGGAACAAACGAATGAAAGATAAAGAAGAGAACAGAAAAAAATGAAACGGTTATGATACTGAGCGAGTTAGGCCCAGAACACAACGAAGAATCTACAAAAAAAACAAAGAACTAAACCCACCCGTGGCGAGTGATACCAATTGTCGGAACCCAATATCACTTCACTTCATTATTGAAACAAGAAAAATAAGATGAGGATATGAATGGAGTTGTAGAGAGAATGTTAGACGAGGAGAAAGGTAGAGAGAAGAAAAAGATGATGAATTACTTGCCAAATTACAAAATGCATGAATTAACAAGAATCAACCCCCTCTCCATACTTGGAGAGGGGGGATTTAGTACTTATACCAAGGCTTTCATGCTAGGTGATTTCTCGGGCGGGTCGGGTGAGAATATTGGGCTTTCCCGGCCCTCCCGGCGATAGACTGGAGGGCCGGGTGTAGTTTACATTTAAAGCCCGGTTTACCCGTGTAGGCCTTATTACGAACGTATAATTATTTAATGATTGAGAACCTAATTGTTGAATTGAACGAACTATCCATTGTGGACTCATTATTTGAGGGCTACAAAT
Source organism: Tanacetum coccineum (assembly GCA_026074375.1). NCBI lineage: Eukaryota > Viridiplantae > Streptophyta > Magnoliopsida > Asterales > Asteraceae > Tanacetum > Tanacetum coccineum. The sequence continues at coordinate 15,472 of BQNB010130408.1, forward strand.
TATGCGTGAACGTCACCAGGATCCACAGTGTATTCGTTGAAATACAGCAGATGGACACCACTCCGTCACTTCAACCCTTAGTCAATCATCCTACAACCAATCCTCAACTTCAAGCAACAGTTTTCGCATCACACAGTTTTCACCTCATCACAATAGTGGATCAGATTCAATCCAATCAACAATACGATCTCATTATCCGTCAGCAAACTCAATTAAGTCATTCATCATTCAGCCATCAACATACTTCAGTCTCAAATGAATCATGCAAACCTCAATTGTTCCTAGAGTAAATTCCTCAAGTTGCTTAGTCAATCACTCAAGCCCCTTGTAACCCACAGATAAAAAAAAACTTTATTTTGTATGACGGAGACACCGTTTATAGACTCAGTTTTGCAGTTCGCTGTGTTTTCTCTCATGGGGATGATACCGCAATAGAGCTTGTCTCAATTAAAGCTCAATGGCATTTTCTAAGCGGCTGTAGCTTCTTTAAAGGTTTCCAACTACCTATAATCAGCTCTAACTTCCTCTAAATCTCAAGAAACCAAGCTATTCAAGATGTCAGGGGTTACAGTGCAACAAACGTTCAGGGGATGACAATGGCTCAAACTTATTCTGGTAGTACTTATAAGAACAAGCTACAAGTTTAAGGGGAGAATACATACAAACTGGGCAGAGCGAAGAGTGTTAAATGACTACAATGCGAGGTGAAGACAAATGGCTAGGCAAATGCACTCATGCCTAAAGCTGACCAAGGGAATGCTGCAATAGGGATAAGGAGAAAGCAAATGTTGCAGAAACTCAAGAAGATGTGGACAAAATTTGATAAGGAGGATTCAAATACTCAGCATTTTTGAGATCTAGGAATTACCGGCAAGTCAAGCTAAGACAAGTCTTCCATCATAATGTAGCTTTTCTAGACTGAGGAGTCTCTATACTTATGATTCAGATTGTGAGGAATCTCTCAAATGCAGCAAGCGGGTTCTTAGTGAGACCAACGCAATTCAGAAACTATGGTTTGATGTTTGTCTTTAGAGTACCAAATTCGTGAATCCTATCTCCTGATATGGAAACCAAAGTGTGGCTTGCATGTGTAAGGAAGACAATCACTGGAGTTATGATTTTACAGATAACGAGATATCTAGTGTATCGAATATCGATACTCCATATTTCAATGAATATTGCAAGAGAAAACACAACAGGCAAATGTTAGTGAGATACATATTTTGCATGCGACAACAAGATTCAAGAGTGTTAATCTTGTGATTGAAACGTAATGTGACGCTAAAAACAAATGATTAAATCATGTGATTAATTGGGAAAAAGGACTAATAAGGAACAAAATAATGGAATCAATAAACCGTGAGCTAGAAGTTAGTAGGAAAGGGCAAGAGTTTTGAAACACGTCTTAAGTATTTGATTTAAGTAGTCGTGAAAAAATGATTGATTCTCAAAATGGAATGAATATGATTGAGAGAAACTTGCACTCAAGAACTCAATTTGACTAAGATTGAGCAAACATCTTTATAAACAAATCAAAAGAAAAGAGTATGTTTTGCAAACTCTTGCGAGTGTTTCAAAATGAAAGAAAGAAAAAGAGATGATATATGGAAAACAAATTGAGATTTTAGGAAAATAAGGATTAAGGAAACTGGAATAATTCATTTTTGTAAAGTGGGTCGAATTTATCAAGACAGTGATATGTTGAACATAGAAGACCACAAGCGTTACTATGATAATACACCAGAAAACAAGCTATAGGTGATCAAAATTGTTTTTACCTTAAGGAGAAGCTCAGCTGGAAGAAAATAACGCTCAACCATGTATGATGGTGTGTGTTAATTATTCTTTTACTATGTTGCATGCCTGTGATAGAGATGGATGAAGGAAACAATTTTGGAAAAATTTTTGTGGAAGAGAGAGGTCGATCAAAAATGCTTGAAAAGGAAAAGATTCTTGAGATGTTGCTAAAGTGAAAATTTCTCAATAAACCTATCGATTATGGAAACTTAAATAGCCTAATTAATGATTTTAGAAAACGTTTTTCTCTACAACAAGAATTTTCAGCAGAACAAGCGTTTTGGTTTCCTATACTCAATCCAACCATTGAACCTTCTTACACACCACCTGTCATAGTGGATGTTCTAGTGAGTGAACTACCTAAGGTGAGTTTGGTGAATGCAAGCCTTAAAAAGCTTAAATTCCACCTCACCCAGTTTGACTCAGTGGTGAAGAAGAGGACAACACCTAATGCTCTTGAAGAAGGTGAATGGGGGTTTGAGCATACAAAAACTATTTTTAACAATGAAATTATTCCATTTCTAAAATCTTTAAAAGACATCTTCAATGTGTTTGATAAAGATCTTCTAAATGAAATAACGGAAGTACAAACAGTTTTTGACCAAATGGACGCGGCTGTTCAACAGTCTTCAGTTGATAAACAATGTTTGGAAATTGCTAAGAAAGAAATTCTTTTGGAAAATGATCGACTCTTACAAAAAATCATGTCTCAAGATGTACTGTTAACTGTGATGAATTCTATGTCTTTGAATAATGATTCTGTGAATATGGAAATGCAAGAGTGTGAATCGTGTGAAAAGTGTTTGAATCTTGATGCTGAGCTTTCCAAATCAAAACAAGCATATAATGATTTTTTGAAAAATTATTCACAACTTGAAAAACATTGTATTTCTCTCGAAGCATCAATGCAATTACAACAAGAAGTTTTTCAAAATAATGAATCTTGCGTTAATCAAAATGCTATTGAAATTCAAGAATATTTTGAAATCAATGATTTAAAAGCTCGGCTACAAGATAAAGACAAGACCATTTGTAAGTTGAAGGCTACTATTAAATCTTTGAGAGAGAATACCAAGGAAGAGAACGTTAATCCTGATAAACGTGATATTGAGCCCATAAATAAGGAACTGGAAAATAGTGTGGCAAACATGCTTTCTGAGAACGAACATCTTTCTAATGAAATTAATCATGTGAAGCAGGTTTTTAAAGATCAGTTTGACTCAATCAAACGGACACGTGTTCGTCATAAAGAACAAAGTGACTCTTTAATTAACAAAATGAGTATTTAAAAGCTCAAATTCAAGATAAGGTTTTTGTGATAACATCATTGAAAAATGATTTATGAAAGTCAAAAGGAAAAGAAATTGTTGAAAATGTTATACACACACCTTCTGCCACCACTGTTGCTCCAGGCATGTTCAAGCTTGATTTAGATCCGTTGCCTCCTAGGTTATTGGAAAATAGGGAAGTTCACAAAACCTATCTTAGGAACACTCAAGAACAAGATAATATTCTTCCAAAAATAGTCAAACAAGCTAAGGCAAAACAACCTTTAGATAGCAAGTTAGACCTTGCCTGTAAGTATGTCACAAGAATTTAGGAGTTGCTTGTATATGTTCAAGATACGTGCCCTAATGCGATAACACCTAGTGCTAAGAAGGTTACTGTCAAACCCATGA
>BQNB010130409.1:0-11685 GCA_026074375.1 Tanacetum coccineum
ATGGTTCATGAGTGCTTGACTCGACCCACATTCGTCTTGGTCTCACCATAATGACTAGGGTCACATTTGGTTTATATGTTGCACGTAAAGAGAACGTGAACATGCATGGGTTTCAACCATGCATGTCGCGAATGTGTAAATATGTCACATGAACGCGTATGTCATGTTGTTGTGTATGTGTATGAGTGGCCATAGTCAAAAACATGCGTGGTAAATGTTTCCAAAATAAGCTCACAATAAGCTTAGACCGCTTATTGGTGGCCTTATGAGTACTCAATGAGCTTATTGAACCTTAATGTAATTAATGGACTCAAAAGGAAATAACCTAAAAGCCTAGGAGGACTATCGGGTCTCGTTTAGGCCCAATAGGCCCAACAGTAGGCTTATTAGCTTATCGAATAAGCTAAATAAGCAAACTGACCTTCTATGTACTTAACGGACTAAAACAAAGTTATTGGACCTCAATGGACCGAACCAAATGGATTTAAAACCTTTTGGGCCATTAATGGGCCCGAAAGCCCATTAACAAGTGCTTATTGGCTTATTTCAATAAGCTGAAACCAAGACAGATTAAACTGAATTAAAACGAATAGGAAATAAGCTAAAGTGCAAAGGACATAAATAAATAAACGGGGTGTATGGCGTTTTAAGCTATGGGCTACGGGCCCAAATAGCTCGAAATAAGCCATAATAAGCTCTTTGAGCTGATTCTATGCTTTTCAGACCCTGCTAAGCTTATGGAACATTTTGAATTATTATAAATCATTTGGACCTTTAAAAACGCTAAAACGGACTTAACGGGCCCAATAAGGACCGTTGAGCAAAAATAAGCCCCTACTACACAACACAACCCCCCAACTTCCACCACTCACAAATCGAGGAGACTTATTAATAAGCTAAGCAAATATTGTAGCTTAAAATAAGCTTAACAACGGCCTTAGTACTTTTTAAAACTAAAAACGGACCTTTTGAACACTTAATGGGACCTTAATGGGCCCAATGAGGCCGGTTAAGACATAATATGCTCGTTAGAGCTTATTTATACTGTCTTAATTTTATGGCGGCTTATATGGTTTATTTTGACTAATTAACTACATATTGCACTTTGGTGGGATTATAATTGGAGTAAAAATGCAATTTTTTACAAGCCAAAGTAACTAATAATATACCAGTAGGAATGTCTATAACTTCCAGGAGTAACTAATATATCAAGTAGGATGACTAAACTTACCAGGAGTAGTAACTAATTATTACTACAGTAGAATATGAATATAAATACCAGGTGTAACTAATATACTACCGTATGAATGACTTTACACATACCAGGAAGTAACTAATATGCTACTAGTAGCAAAGACTATAACTACCAGGAGTAACGATGGAATACATATTTCTAACACTGTACTGCACCATCAACACGATGTGATCAACCGATATTATACTAGCAATTTATTTTTGGTTTATACATGAGTCTTTAGCTAAAATTTGTAGACTACGAACTGGTCGTTATTTACATAGGTATTTGACGGTGTGATTCAACTTGGATTTCTATTACAATTTCAGAGGGACTATTTACTGAGGTGAGTTCATAGCCAATGTTTATGTTATTTTAAATGATTTACATCTTTGGGGTGAGAACATGCTTTGTTTTATAAATTGGACGCAAGTGTACATTTTATACATCGTATCACATGTTTGCTAAGTAGCGATAACATTGTGCCCTTTATCATGAACTGTTAGATGGCATAGTTGTAGTTGCGATACTGCATTGTGTGAGCCGCGGAATGTTTTGATAGATCTATTAGGGATTGATACTCCCCGTTCGGGTGACTAGCTATCATTCGGGATACGAACGCAATAAACATGTCGAATTTGGATGTTTCGGGTTTAGCGTATCAGAACATCATTCTAGGGGCACAGTGCCTGGCAATTTATATGCATTCATACATGTCAAGCTTCGGGTTTGTCAGAGTTAGGAAATGTAATCACTTTTTTTTTATGATGAATGCATGTGTTGCTAAATCATACATTTGGAAATCTTGCGGTCCTACCATTGATTTACATAAACCTATGAATTCACCAACTTTATGTTGATGTTTTAAGCATGTTTTTCAGGTCAATAAGGCACGAGGGTCGCGATGAACATTGGAAGTCAATATTGAAGAGTCAACACTTAAGATTTGAGTCTTATTACATTTTGGGGACAATTGTTTATAAAACCGGAATCTTTAAATTTTATATTGTTGAACAAACTGAAGATGGGCTCTATGTAAAACAAGTATTTTGTTAATCCAATGTATCTTTTTCAAACAACATGTTTAGTAGTCGTTCTCAGAATCTTGTGCTATTGATCCAAAAAACATAAACGCCCTTCAGATAATTCAAACATTCGACTGATATGGCTCAGATTTGAGGTATGTTACAGTAGTCGGCTAGACGTATTAGTAGAATATGTGAGCCTATTGGGGGCACACACGTTAATACACGGAGAATATGTTTAACGCTTCACAAACATTATTAAGACAAAACCACAAGGACTTAAATGAATAAAGGCATAAACTTGTTATGTCTTAATGAGCTAGAAAAGATGGGATATACTTCAAATTCCAGGAACTCGTTTGGAATATTATATGGGATCTAGGAGCCGGTTTTGATAAAGCATGGAAAGGATTGTGTTGTAGATAAACTAGGACTTGTTTCCTTGTTTATCTATACTAGGGATTGATGACTATATATATACTCCTCATCTCATACTCCATTCCATACGCATAACCCTCAATACCCTAAAAATATATTCGGTTTTCTTTGGTTTCTTTTCCCCACCGATTTCAACAAAACCCTCACAAGGGTGCTTTTGTTTTTCGGTTCTTGTTCATCAACCTAAATCGATTAAACCTTTAAGGTTTAATTGATCTTACTTGATTCTTCCTAGCTCGACGTTACAAGTATTAAACACAAGGTGTTCGCGGTTGTTTTGGTTCGAAGAAAAACCCTAAAAGGGTTTCGGGTTTGCTTATATTCGGTCCAAGTGGAATTCGGTGGTTAATTAGGGTTTTCAAACCCTAATTCGGTTCGTTTGGTTTTCGGTTACAAGATTCAAGAGTTGTTTGGTAATCGGTGTATAATACAAGGTATTTGGTTTGTGAAGTTAAGTCTAGACAAGCTTAACATATTCGGTTGACGTGACTGTGTGAGCAACCGTAGAGGCGATTTACTTTAGTCGCTTTATTCGTTTTCTTGATCAATTGGCTAAGAGGTACGCTTTCTATTTACTTCTTGTTTACATGTTAATCATATGCTATTACTAGATCCAATCCGTTGCGTACTCGTAGCTACTTGGTTACCTAGATGTTAAATCCCAACAGTGGCATCACGAGTCAACTCATTTTAGCTTTATGGGTTACACGTTTTTAGGGTTACAATAACGTTTTTATTTAATTATACGCCTAGTTTTACATGCCATCATTAAAATAGTACTTATGACTGCTCATCTGCGTTGATAATTTTTATTTATGTTTAACTAGAAAAATTATAGACAACAATATTTAGATCTTGCCATAAGATAAATAAAAAAAGTAATATGACTTGAAAAATATTAAAAGCTAATATAGATTAAAAGGAAAATAAGTTTTTAATTTAGCTAGCATGAATTCCTTTTTAATTAATTGCCTTATCCGGCTATAAAGACCCACTAATCACAATATGTATTGAATGGGCAATCTAGCACTTTAGCCAAAAACCTAGTGAGTTCTTATGGTTCTCCATTTGGGGAAAGACTCGCGAGAGAACTCGATTAACATTTTTACTTGTATGATTAATGTCATCATTTTGTTTATGAATCTAGTATGCAAGATTATTTTAATGTCTTATAAATTTTTCTATCTAATAGATATTCCATATTACTAAAAGAAGATGTTAATGTAGGTCATTAATTTTACACGCCTAATGGAATGCTCATAGTGACGCAACCATTAGTTACGTGGAAAACTGTTTGTGTAAAAATTAATAAGACTTAAACTATTGAAACTTGTATTTTCATGATTAAAAACTGGACGCATGGACTCCTTGGAATACGGCTCATCCACTAGAACATACTATAACAGAAGTTTAAGGCGGGTTGATTTAACGTAATTTCCTTAAAGAAAAAAAGGTTTTTAATATGCTTCGCGCGACCTGTTTCTCCTCCGATTCTTTGCGAGTTCATTGAGTTACCGTGAACAATAAATGTCCCTACAGTTTCATGTTAAAAGTTCTTAAATTAGATGATTTACAAAGTTTTTTTACATGCTTTCTTTGTATACGTTTTGACACAATTTATTTGAATACCCCTAGAAAATTTAATTCTATGCCACCCAATCGTAGACACGTGCAACTTGTATTGAGTCTCTTGTCAATACCCTGGACCCAACCCAAACCCATACCAACCCATGGGACATTCTGCCAACTTGTCAGAACCTTTGATGAATTTTTTACACGTGTCTCTTTTGGTCGACTTAAATCGAGTCTCTTGTAGTCAGACCAAGGACCCTAGGCAAAAGATGATACAAAACAAGACTTTAACATTATTACAAGCAGACTAAAGTTATTGACAAGTATCAAAACTAAATTGCAATTACCGTTCGACGCTTACCTCTTGCCCCACTTGTATACTGATCCTGGTCATGACTTGGGAAAAAGTGGGACTGCAAGTTGGCATCTTAGCCTTAAATTATTAAATTAATGGGTAGTTTTACTTCTATTAAGAATTTAATTATCGAAAATACTAATTGTTTGAACTTTTATTGTAGATGACTACCTCAGTCGGAAATAATTCGGTATTCAGGAGTTTCCTCCGAGAAACAAAAACCACACGGACCCAACTTCATTGAATGTTACAAACAACTACGTTGGTACTTTCAACTGAAGACAAGGAAAATTACCTTGAGCATCCTATTCCTGTTGCACCAGTTGCACAACCTGGACAACAAATTCCTCCTGAGGCCTTGCAGCTCATGCTGCATGGGTTAAAGGCCAAAAGGAAGTTGCTGTGCTCATGGTTATAACCATGGGACCTAGATATCCAATGAAACTAGCTCATCTGGTGCTTATGACATGCTCCAGTAATTAAAAGCAGGTTTACCAAACCATGCAGGAAACAGGAACATCTGCAACCTAGTGAGAGAAATTTCACACTTGCAAGCAGGAGTAAGGTCAATCTTTAGCTCCCACGTTCTAAAGATGAAGGGATACATTGACAACTTGGAGCGACTCGGTCAACCAGTTGGTCAAAACCTTGCAGTGAGTCTTATCTTAGTCTCTCTCAATTAAGATTTACATCTTTCGTGCAGCATTTCAATATCAACGTCATGGGGACGACCCGTAAATGAACTACATAGCCATCTTAAGCCTGCATGAAGAATCGCTGCAACGAAAAGAGATGTTAATCCTGCACATCAGTGTCAATACAACAGGAAGGTGTTCAGAAAAAACCAAAAGAATAAACCGCACAAAGCTGGAAGAGGGGGTAAGGTAAAGGAAAGAACCAAGATGGCCCTATGCTCATACAATGTTTCCATTTGCTCCTAAACCTAAGGACTCCTCCACCACCAATGAAGAATAAAAACCCAGTCAAAGGACGCTCATTCTGCCACCAATGTGGTGAAGTTTGGGCACTGGAGAAGGGAACTGTCCCATGTAATCTCTCCGAGTTGATGAAGAAAGAAGAAGCTATCTCAGGGAGCTAGTGTTAGGTATTTTCACCATAAACCTCTACTCTTTCCCTATAAATCTTGGATTAATGACACTGGTTGTGGTACTCAATTTTAATACTACTCAGGGACCTACGGGGAAGTAGGAAGCTGAAACCATGGAGCTTTGATCCTTGTACGTGGGCGAAGGTCATCGTTCAGACCCGTTGAAGCAATTGAACGTAATCATTAGACTCCCTAGTGTATTAGTTATTGTCTTGAACAATTGTCTTATGCTTCCCTCTATTACATAGAAGGTTGTTATTTCAAGTTTCGCGTTTGTTTGATGACGATGGATTTGTTATCTTTTTGATGATACCAATGTTATTTCAGATTTCAAAGGATAATCTAGTTTATTTTATAATGGCTGTTCCACTGGATGGCATTTTTGAAAAGAGAATCTTGTCTAATACAAACGATAGTTCTATTTATAGCAATTACTATAAATGAGCCAAAATTAATTTAGACTCTTCTCTCTAGTTGCACTGTCGCCCTGGGACACTTTAGCAAGAAACGAATTGAAAAGTTTACAACATGATGGACTTCTCAATTCTATTGACATTGAGTCATTACGAAATGTTTTTCATGCTTACCTGGATCAGATGGCAAGAAATCCTATTCACATCAAGTGAAAGGGCTAAAGATCAACTTTGACTAAATACACACCCGATGTATTGGCCCATTATAGAATAGTTCCAGACAAAGAGCTAACTACTTCGTACTCTTTTTAAAAAAGATATTAAAAATTTTTAGTAATTTACAAATAGTTCCACTACTATTTCAGTCGTTATGGTATTTTTACTTGCTGAAACAAAAACATTAAGTGTTGAAACCTTTAAAGTATTCAAAAAGAAGTAGAAAACCACATCGGAAAAGACCATTAAAACACTACGTTTAGATCTGGAGGTAAATATATGAGTCAAAGAGTTTTTAGATCTCATAAAAAATAGAAAAATAATCAAAAAAAATAATTTTCTTTTTTATAAAATTTTCTTTTATCATATTCTAGGCTTAGGTTTAAATTTACTTTCGTAGGGTTAATGTTTTGAAAGATCAATTTTTAAAGAACGGGATTCGACCGCCGTTCTCGTTTTCTTCGTTTTTAACTTAAACAACTCTCAGTTTAGAATTTCTTTCGCTTTTTACTTTTAAATAGTCATTTAGGATTAGAAAAAGTTTAGAAAAATATTTAGGGTTTAATTTTAGTGTTCCAGCTTATTTGTCGTGTTTACTTTATTTCCCGTTATCGTTTTTTCGTAGTTAGGTTTAATTGTCCATTTATTTGCTCACTATTAGGATTTTTAGAAAACAAATTTTCTTCGAACCAATTCTAGTCATTGTCCAAATAACAAACGAGGTCTCAATTTCACAAGTCTTTGGGAAAACGACCCGGTAATCACTTACCGGCTTACGTATTATATTTTCGTGTGATTTTTCTTACTACCTTTGTCCTCAAGGGTAATTTGGGAATTTTCATCATCGTTATATTATTATACGTATATAAAATATTACATCAATCCCATTCGAAGGTCCACAAGGACACGCCGTCCTACAGATCGATTATGTTTATACATCGATGCTGAGGAACATGAGTTAGGGGATCTCGGTGAACCCGCTAACTATAGAGCTGCATTACTAGATCCCGAATCCAAGAAATGGCTTGATGCGATGAATGTGGAAATGCAATCCATGAAAGACAATGATGTATTGGTCTTAGTTGAGCTTCCTCCTAATGCTAGAACCGTTGGTAGCAAGTGGCTTTTCAAGAAAAAGACTAACATGGATGGTGCAGTATACGTCTTTAATGCTCGTCTTGTAGTAAAGGGCTTCACTCAAACATACGGGGTTGATTATGAAGAAACATTTTCTCCTGTTGCAGACATTAGAGCTATAAGGATTCTCATAGCTATAGCCGCGTACTACGACTATAAGATATGGCAAATGGATGTCAAAACCGCCTTCCTCAATGGACATCTTTCCGAAGAAGTCTATATGGAGCAACCTGAGGGTTTTGTGAATCCAAAATATCCTAACCATGTATGCAAACTTAAGCGTTCCATTTATGGACTTAAGCAAGCATCAAGGCAATGGAATAAGCGATTTGATGATGAAATCAAGAAATTCGGTTTCACTCAAAATCCTGATGAGCCATGTGTATACCTAAAAGCTAGTGGGAGTTATGTCGCTATCCTAATTCTATATGTCGATGACATATTACTCATGGGAAACAACATTCCAATGTTACAAGATGTAAAATCCTATCTTGGAAGAAGTTTTGCTATGAAAGATTTAGGGGATGCTGCATATATTCTTGGAATCAAGATCTACCGTGATAGGTCAAAGCGGTTAATTGGTTTAAATCAAAGTGCTTACATTGAGAAAATCTTGAAAAGATTTTATATGGAAAATTCCAAGCGTGGAACGATCCCAATGCAAGAAAAGCTTAAATTGAGTAAGTCACAAGGTGCTTCAACGCCTGCTGAGAAACAGCGCATGCAGAATATTCCCTACGCTTCGGCTATAGGATCTATTATGTATGCTGTGAGATGTACTCGTCCTGATGTTGCGTTTGCACAAAACATGACAAGCCGATTTCAACAGAATCCGGGTGAAGAACACTGGACTGCTGTTAAAAATATTCTTAAGTATCTTCGCAATACTAAGGATATGTTTCTGGTATATGGAGGTAATATGGAACGACAGCTCAGAGTTTCTTGCTACACTGATGCTGGATATCTGACGGATGCTGACAACCTGAAGTCGCAGACTGGATATGTGTTTGTTCTAAATGGAGGTGCTGTTGACTGGAATATACATCCCTTATAATTAGGGCAAAGTAAACCTAATCTTATTATTATCATCGCCCCCTTTTTGAGTATTCTCTCCCAAAGAAAACGCAGTCACACTTTTCCTTCGTTTCTCACCAAAGAAGATCTGATATCTCACAATAGCACTTTCAACCTGATGTCTCCCATCTCAATCGCGAAAGATCATGGAATCACTAAAGGTGCTAGACATTTTCGCGCAAAAGTTTACTATCTTCGTGAGACCATAGAGATGGGTGATGTGAAGATTGAAAAAGTTGATACAGAAGACAACCTAGCTGACCCTTTTACAAAGGCCTTGGCATATCCTAAACATTCTGAATTAACTAAGAATATAGGATTGATACCAGCTAGTAGTCTCATGTAAATATGTATTTAATTAGTATTTGGATAATTTGGAATTGTAAGACATTTTTATTTTCTGATGAATAAAGATACTTGGGATTTGTTATCATTCATATAATAACTGTTATTCTATATTTACATGTTTAATCCATGAATGATTTAATCATTCTAAATATGTCCATTGTCGGTTAACAATATGGGAATATTGTTATGTAAGGCAAATGTGAGTGTTGGTTATATTCTTTGAATATATGGATTGTTCCTGCCAAACTCATATGTATTCACAAGGGATGCATATTGGATACCCCAACTTCGTACATTGACCTTTGTGGACCATGGGTGGGGGGGGGGTCATGAGTAAGATGTTGAAAATGGTTAATAAAATTGTCCTTTGACTTGAGATACAAACAAGTTCTGTATGTGTGGATAAGATCAAGCAGGTTTTTTGAGTTTTTTCATGGTGGAAATTAGCGGGATAGTTAGTTGGAGGAGAGAGAAGAGATTGTTTTGTAACTACTGGCCAAGTGACTTGGGACGACATGACTTGACACCATTAAATTAAAAAGCGACCATGCTTCGTCTATTTCACCCATCAAACAGTAAGCATCTATAATTGGATCGTATGTTGCAACATTTGGAGAAATACCTTTTTCATGCATCATGTAGATAACATGGCGGGCTACTTGGAGCCTGCCTTCAATGCAAAATGCATTTATTAATACATTAAAGGTTTCAACATCTGGAGATATTTCTTTATCAAGCATTTCTTTTAGCATCAAAGTGGCTTTGGTCCAACGGCGTATCTTACAAAGGCCAGAAACCAAAGAGTTGTAAGTGACGACGTCTGGTTGAGAAACCATTTCTTGGAAGAGTTTGACAGTGTCATCCAACATGGTTTTGTCAGGGTTATTGCTGTTGGGTTATGGTAGTCGGCTAGCACGTATACGTTACGAATATGTAAGCCTATTGGGGGCACACACGTTAATACACAGAGAATATGTTTAACGCTTCACAAACATTATTAAGACAAAACCACAAGGACTTAAATGAATAAGGCATAAACTTGTTATGTCTTAATGAGCTAGAAAATATGGAATATACTTCAAATTCCAGGAACTCGTTTGGAATATTATATGGGATCTAGGAGCAGGTTTTGATAAAGCATGGAAAGGATTGTGTTGTAGATAAACTAGGACTTGTTCCCTTGTTTAAGTTTATCTATACTAGGAATTGGTGACTATATATATACTCCTCATCTCATACTTCATTCCATATGCATAACCCTCAATACCCTAAAAATATATTCGTTTTTCTTTGGTTTCTTTTCCCCACCGATTTTAACAAAACCCTCACAAGGGTGCTTTTGTTTTTTGGTTCTTGTTCATCAACCTAAATCGATTAAACCTTTAAGGTTTAATTGATCTTACTTGATTCTTCCTAGCTCGACGTTACAAGTATTAAACACAAGGTGTTCGCAGTTGTTTTGGTTCGAAGAAAAACCTTAAAAGGGTTTCAGGTTTACTTATATTCAGTCCAAGTGGAATTCGGTGGTTAATTAGGGTTTTCAAACCCTAATTCGGTTCTTTGTTTTTCAGTTACAAGATTCAAGAATTATTTGGTAATCCGTGTATAATACAAGGTATTTGGTTTGTGAAGTTAAGTCTAGACAAGCTTAACATATTCTGTTGACATGACTGTGTGAGCAACCATAGAGGCGATTTACTTTAGTCGCTTTATTCGTATTCTTGATCAATTGGCTAAGAGGTACGTTTCTATATGCTTCTTATTATGTGTTAACCATATGGTATTACTAAATCCATCCGTTGCGTACTCGTAGCTACTTGGTTATCTAAATGTTAAATCCCAACAGATACAATTTTGACCAATGTTTTAGAGTCGAATCAATTTGATCGGTCATGTGGTTTAACCGTTTAACCGGTCCAAGTTGTATGAAATACCGAAAACGACAAACGAGTCCATCAACAGTAACCGGGTATCAAAATATTGTGATCTGGTTTGGTTCAGGTTTTGCGTAAAACAGAAACCAAACCAAAATTATATAGTTTGTGATTTTATAACCGTACCGTTTGATTATGGTTTTATAACTCTGTAATTTTTTTTGGTTTTTGTCAGTTCGGTTTGGATTATCAGTTTTCTCGGTTTTCTTAGTTATTTGGAGTCTCGAATTTTGGTTTGTCCAAAGCCGAATAGGTACCATAAAATCAAATAAATAAATATTCCACGTATATGATATAATAAAAGTATCAAGAAACAATAAAAAGATACCCAATAATAATAGAACTATAAATTTTGTATGTTGCCTTTCTGAAATATGATTTTTTGTGTGCCTTTATTGCTATATTTTTCATGCATATGATCGTATGTTTTCATGTTTGTATGTCGGTATTCGTTAATGTTTTTGCATGGTTGTATGTTTTTGCTTTATATGCTTTCTTTTATTTTATTGTCTTTTTCATCCTCATACACATCACATATAAAGTTTATTTGTTTGCATACACATTTATCGGATTTCTTTCTGGAGGCAGTCTATTTACCTTTGGCTAAGGTGTGACTTTTTACATCTCACCTCTGTCATACCTCGTTTCGGCGAAATTGAGAACCATGACTTGGTCTGTATTTCTGGTTGACTTGCAAGATATATATAAAAAAACAAAACTGGTGTGAATTTATAAACAAAAGTCCTGATTATGTTGCCCAAAAATAGTAACAAAAACTGAAACAAGCCTTTTTGTCAATGCTATTTTCTGGTGGAGTTGATACTTGCTGCT
>BQNB010130410.1:0-18947 GCA_026074375.1 Tanacetum coccineum
TTATAAAAGGAAATTTGGCAAAGGCTTTGGGCTTTTGGAGCTTCGGCTTTGTACTCTTCTGATTCTCGTGTCCGAGCTAGCTCGTTTTTGAATGTTTTCTTAATATTTTTGACTTATCCGTACCTGCACACACAAAACACAAATACAAACATATTTTTGCCATTTTTGGTCTGTTTTGGGTTTAATTGGGTTATTTTAGGTATAAATGGATATGTGTATTTTACACATATCATAAAGTAACTCCGATTCTAACTAAAAGACTCTTTAATAAAGAAAAGTATTTATTAGGACATAACCCAATCTTTTATTTTTTGCATTTTAAGAGTGTCATGTGTTTATAATTTTCATTATTTGTCTTATATGTTTGAATTATATGTGATCATGCTTTGTTTTGTCTTTAACCTCGTCTTAATTACAATCAAAGGTATTTTACATAAAATAAGAGTAGGGGAAAACATCTAGTTTTTAAGAACCATCTCAAACATGTAAAATAGATAGTTTAAGTTAAAATAAAACTTTTATCTTTTATTTGTTTGTCTTGAGTCATATGTTTGTACTAACTATTTTTGTGGCCTATGCTAAAAAAAATTCCTGGAAACCATTAATAGGATTGTTAGCAGAATTTTTTCCAGAAAACGAAGAAACAAAATCTAACAGTGTGTGGAGATGGCGTCAGGATTAAATCCTGAAATCCTGACGGCGTCACCATTTAGCAACAAAGAAATTGACATTTTTTCAAATTTTTGAAAAGATGTTTTTGTTTAGTTTCCAAAATTTTTAATTTTCAAAATTTTTATAGAAAGCCACAATTACATTAGTACTAACATTTTATCTTTATTGCTTTCTTAGGATTTTAGTCTATGATTAATATGGTTGTATATTATTTCTCGCCGATTTTACTCTTGGTATAGTTGCTTTTGTCTTTGATTCACGGGTTATATTAGATAAGAAGAGTCCGGAAGATCTTAGGATTTTCGCTTGGACTATTCTTGGATGACGATTTAGCAAACCAGGGGAGTATTAGTTTCTCTCCCTTTTTATTTATCTTCTCTTTATTTGTTTTTCGGGTACTCATAAAACATTAGGGACAATGTTCAAAATAAGTGTAGGGGGTGATAAAAGCCTTAGAAACTATTCTTTCATTTTTATTTGCTTTGTTCTTAAAAAGATGTGTAATATACCAAAACATAACTTAGAATGGTAATTTTGGCCCAAATTTAAAAACAATTTATGGCAATTGTGATCATATTCATCCTCCTTGACATCTTCTTCTTTAGTTTCTCAATTCTCTAAAACTACAATGTCATCATCTTCATCCAAAGGTTTTGTCTAGAACTAGACCCTCCCCTTTCCCTTCCCCTTGAGCTTGAACTAGCATAACCATCACTGGATCTAAGATTATAGTTTGACTCGTCTACGTGGCTTTGACCCTTCCTTGCTGGTACATCCTCATAATATTATAGTTCGACTCGCATCATTGGATCTAAGTTTTTGGTTTGTGACTTGCAACAAGCCTCTTCAAAAAGTAGACAATATACATATGACGTGAAGTGATTACATATGTGTCAAATTAAAAAGAGAAGTTGAATAAATGGAGGAATATGAAGAAAATTGGAGGCGCTTGTTTCACTGTATTGTATGTATTTAATTTTCTTTATTAGGGTTATTATTAGTAGATATATTAACCCCATGTGATTTTGTATTTGTGTCTTAATATTAAGATAAAAAGGCCCAAAACCCGTTACATGTGCTAGGCGCGACTAGTCCCAAGGCGCAAAATCCCAAGGCGCTGCGATTTTTATGGGATTTATGCATGTTGTGAGCCTCGATCCAAAAAAATCCCAAAGGCTGGAGCCTCGAGGGATTTAGGGAGTAGGCGCGCCTTAGGCGTGATTTTTAAAACATTGCTTAGGATTTTAATTTATGATTAATAGGGTTGTATATTATTTTCTGTCGATTTTACTCTTGGTGTAGTTGTCTTTGTCTTTGATTCGCAGGTTATATTAGATGAGGAGAGTCCAAAAGTTCATTGGATTTTCACTTGGATGATTCTTAGATGACGATTTAGCTGGTTTATCTTGTTTCTTCTCCGATATTGAGCAAACCAGGGGAGTATTAGTTTGTATCGCTCTTTATTTATCTTCCCTTTATTCGTTTTTCGGGTACTCATAGAACATTGGGGACAATGTTCAAAACAAGTGTAGGGGGTAATAAAAGCTTTAGAAACTTTTATTTCATTTGCATTTGCTTTGTTCTTAAAAAAAGATGTGTAATATACGAATACATAGTTTAGAACGGTAATTTTGGCCTAAATTTTATAAAACTTTATGACATATATCGGTGAAACTGTAGTATTAGAAGCGTCTCATGGATAGGAGTTATATGACTAGCACAAAAACCCTACCACTTGAAAATTCCACCAAAAAAATGTAATAATGTTCGCCCCTAGATCTTTAAGAATAAAAGCATTCATTTTTAATGCTTATGAGAGTGTACCGGTAGTATTATAGATTCTAGAACTTGCTTTAGTGATTCATCCCGAGACTGCTAGTGAGATCGAATTCGTGTGACTAGGATTTACTAAGTGATAACAGGCATTAGGATAACCCTTGTTTTTAGCCTATATTTGTTATGGTTATAATGATCTCCTCGATCAAATAACTACCCCCACACCTTTACTATGCACTCATTTTTAGTAAACGATAATCCTAGTACATGCCTCTGAGCCTATCCTTTTCGTTTTCTTCTATTAAGTATTTTGGGATGACCGAAAAGGGATTTCTTTAGATGAAGGAAATCCTAAATAGACTATTCTGAGGATTATTAATGAAGAGCATTGTTTACACCCCACCAAAATGTTACACCCAAATCGCCTTATCCTTCCTTGTATGTACTCATTTTTAGTACATTATTGTTATCACATTTGTTTAACCCTAGTTAATTGTTTACTTGATTACATGGTTTCTAAGTCGAGTCTATTATTAGTGTATACAGTTTTAGGACGAGTGGGATTTATGGTAGTTTTTATTATATGAGAAATGGAAAAGAAAGTCAAATCATTACCCCCATATGTGCTTAATATACTCTATGTTTATTGATCCTTCTCAATTCGGGTCATTATTTAGTTTATCTTATTGAGTATTAAAAAACTCAAGTCTAGGAGTGCAACTATAAGCCCTGAGTCATGCATAATATTATTTATTTTCAGCGGATGGCAGGGCAAAAGTTTATATAAAAAAATGAAAAAAGCAAAAAAATATGTTAGAATATACGAGTTGCCATCTTGCTTATGTTTATGTCAAGAAAGAGTCAAGAAAAGAAAAAGAAAGAGTCAAGAAAAGAAAAAGAAAGAGTTTGATGTAGAGTTGTGTATATTTTTCCTAGTTTTTGTCAAGTCTTGTCTTAACAACGCCTTTTACATGTACTCTTGTAAATAATTAGCTTGCCACCAGTCAAAATTCCCCCATATCCCCAACCGTGTTTCCTTTACCCTACAACTGACGTTACAACCCTTTAAAAGACCTCTTTGATAGTAATTCCTAGGTGCTTACGCCAAAGTGGTGGAGGTTTTGATCCTTTATCAAGCTTATGGTAATCTATATATTATGACAGGTAGTGAGTGTTTATTTTTCCCATTTCCTATAAATGTTATAATTCATTATTACACTAAGAGAAAGAGAGAATCCAAGCACTCATGTAAGGTGCTAGTATATATTTTCTGTGCTTTTAATTGCAAGGTTGAACTGGTTGTGCCATAAACTATCTTTATTGAGTAGGTTAAATACCACCGACTTTGCTATTTACTAGGTAGAAAAGCTCATTTGCTTGAGAACAAGCAAATACCAAGTGTAGGGGTATTTGATGAGGTGTCATTTAATACACTTTTTTATGGTCATTTAACCCCCAAAATCATGTAAATATCCCCGAATATTGTACTTAATCGTTTCTTTTTAATGTTAGCATTTGGGAAGCATTTGGAGGAAAAGCACGTGACTTGGGCTCGATTTGGGAAGAAACGGGACAAGAAGGCAACTTACAAGATTTTGATGGAGCTTTGGATTACAGTGCGTGGAGACGGCGTCACAAATCTCCTTTGACGCCGTCAAAGCTTGAAGGGTACGAAGTCACAATCATTTGTGACGACGTCATAATCATTTGTGACGACGTCACAATAGCCAACTTAAAGAAGCCTATAGAAGATTCGGCGGGTTGAAGACTGATAAACGTCAAACGCGTGTCGTAATAATATATAGTATATCTCGTCAGATAAGACAATTACTTTAGATAAAAATAATAGTTCTAATTCTTCCGAGTGTCGTTTTCACGGCGAGAGATGAATTGAAATTCATGAGAATGTTACGTTTGGTGCTTGAATGACAAATATTTTGGTTTTGGTTTTAAACTATTTTTTATACTAAAAATTAAACTAATATTAATTCTAAGATTAAAAGCTAAAAGATTATACTAAAAAATTGATTATAAAATGACATATATGCTGGGGCGGCGGGGCTTGGTTTAAACGAATAAAAAATCCTTAGAAAACAAGTTGCCAAGAAATTTATTGACAAGTTATAGTAAAACGTTTTGGTTTAAATAAATTGACAAGTACTTAAATTGCCATTAAAAGTGAATGCGGTATGTATTAATTGAAATTAATTTATTTTTTTTAAACCTTTTTAAACTGCACTTAAATTCCAAATCACTAATCACTTAGCAACCACAAGTTAAACTACTCACTACGCATGGCAAATATCAAATAGGCAAACATATTATAAAATGATATGATAAATCTACACTGATTAATTGAAAAAGGATTAGAAAATGGAACCGAATTGAAGAGCCGCAAATAAACGATAACCACCCGATTTATTTAGCTAAAAAAATAATAATCAAATTCGGTCTAGCTAAATAAACCCTTAAGCTCCACGCCTCATGAGTTGACCGGTACCAAAAACAACAAAATACAAATTAAATGTTAACAGTAACACTTTGCAAATTGCGAATTCATACAACAATTAATTGCACAAACTGATCACTCAAAGGCCTAAATCAAATTCATACAAACCAAACAAAGGCCCAGATTATTTTCTAAAAGCAGGTAGAAAAAAAAATAAACTTTAGCTTGCGACAAAATTAGTCAAACCGTATTAAACCAATCCGTAACAAACTTTGAACTCAAAGATAAACTAGAATCACTATTAATAAACTATAACTATCTTTAACTCAGTTTCGATTAAACCAAATTTCCTAATTCAAATCAATTGATTATCCAAATAAAGTTTTACAAACCAAACGCAACTCATTATCCAAATAAAGTTTTACAAGCAAATAAATCGATGTGCTTAATAGAGATTTATGGAGAAAATTACCCTTTAAAATAGCTCTCGAAAATGAGGAGTATTAAAAAACTTATCAAATAAGCTGAGGTATATAAAGAGTCATTGCACGCCCTCTTAATTCGAATCGAGCTTTTAAACTAAATTAGCAATCGAAAGAATTTACCAAAATAAACTATCACTATATAAGATCTACTAATATATTCACAATAAGCTATAAACGAAAGCTTATTCGAATAAGATGGAACAAATCAGATCTCGAAATAAACACAGAAAAGCTTATTCGAGATTTAAGTAACAAAATAAGCTAAATTGAAACTAAAAGAAAAGAGAAAGAGTAAAAGAGAATAAGCATTTTTCATTCAACTTAACCATTCTTATTACAAATCTTGATCAAACTTGCAATCTTTGCAGGTCACAATAAGCTAGAAATCTATTCGTATATGAAGCATATTTACATAAAGAGAAGGAAAATAAGCGAAATTCCTAAAAAGGCTAAAACTAAGACAATTTATAAGTTAAAATACATCACAGTTAATGAGGGGAGGCGTCAGTACAGCGAGTAAATTTACATAGGTGGAGAAGGGGTCGTGTGGGTAAAGTTGTTGAAAGTGTAAAAATTGGCACTAATCTTTTGGAGAATTTTGGCCAATCCATTGGCTCTTAAATTCCTTCACAACGGATCGCCTACTTTATATATTCATATGATCCTGGCCGCTTAAATTTTTTGGACGGTTGTCATTCTATTTGGCTAGCAATTTTATTACCACACGCAAGATATATCGCTCTGTTGGAATCGAGTTTGTAATCTATTGAAATTGTTGTTGAGAATTACTTAACACATTCATAGCCAAGTATCGTTTTCTTGTTGGCCAAACCCATTTCTTAGTGCAACTTAATTTAACATCTGTTTTTTTGTTGAATTTTTTTTACTCATCACTGTGAATCTCATTTACTATTTTTTCAACACTATCTTTTTTTTTACATCCATTTTTTAAACTGGGCGCGCTCAATTAATTGTTGTTGTTGGCTAAAAAAAAACATGGTCTATGTGTGGGGGCCGAACAGCCCTTTTAAACTGGGTTACGGGACGGCCCTAAATTATTTTAAAAATCCGAAGGCACTCGTTGGATCGTAAATCTTGCGCTCTTTCCAATCTCTGTGCTTGGTTTTGTGCCGTTTTTGTCTTTATTTTTGTTCCCTTTCTTGATATACATTACTTGCACATACACAAACACAAATTAAAAGCATTACATTGTATTTTCCGTACATTTTAAGCATTTAAGCTGTATTTATAGGTAAATTTTGTATGTATTAAAATAGCGGAATACTTGTTCCCCCATTTACTTAAAGTATTGCCGTGTCCTCACGCAATGTAATAAATACACGCTCAAAACTAAAAATTTCAATCCCCCCAAACTAATCATCTTGAAAAGTAGCAAAGTGCTCATCTAAAGGGATTAAAGAATCAATAGTTAAGAAACGCCCCGTTTTTCCATTTTCAATATTTTTCTCTTTTTTTTTAATTTTTATGAGTTCATAATTTTCTTATTAGACAACTTATTCATGTGTGATCACTTATGTATAGCTTTTCATTATTATATGAATAATTTTAGGATCACGGAACAAAAAACACAAAAAGTGTCCAAATGGATAAATTCATCGTCTCCAACTTTCACATTTCCAAGCCAAGCTTAAAAACAAGATCATTGTAAATTACAAGTTATGATGCTAACACTACTTATAAGAGCTAATTGTGTACTTACTTTTCCTCCCTTATTCCCTAATTTTGTATCTTAATATTTTATTTAAGTCATATACCCGAAGGCTCTTTAAGACTATTATTTCGATACTTATAAGTCGAAATAAAGGTAACGGTTAAAAAAGCAATAAATAGTACATACCCTTTTCAAAAGAAATCAATGTCATCAAAATTAAGTCAACTCGAGGCGACCAAAATTTGGATTTTTATTAGGTTACTTAAGCAAGTACCATTCACGTCATATACTCGAATGCTCTTTAAGACATAAACGGAGCAATCTTATTTACACCATATACCTTAAGGCTCTTTAAGGTACAAACAAGACAACTTCAATCATTTTATATACCCTTAGGCTCTTTAAGGAATGAATAAGGCTATAATTTCACTTATTAGATTCTACTTACCCCATATACCCTAAGGCTCTTTAAGGGATAAGCAAAATATTTATTAATGTGATACATATAGTATGCCAAATTAAGTATTCCTGATGTATACTCTCTCTTAATCACAAAGAAACTAAAGAAAACTCCTGAGAACTAATTATTAACCAAAAAACCGCACAACTTTATTTATTAAACAATTATTATAAAGGTGAAACAATCTAATGGGAGAAAAAGCCACAATTTAACACTTATAAGCCTTAAAGAAATCCAACTATTATATGTTTTTGCATCAAACTTAAACTTACTCTATCATTCTTGTTCTTCACAATTTAAAATTTTCTAATAAAGAAACTCGTGAATACTTAGCCTATGAATTAAGATCGGCACTTTAATAAGTCACATTGACTGGCAACAACCTTTATTCTAATAAATCGATCTTCGCATATTTAAAATCAATTATGGGAACTTGCAAAATCTTGACCTTTTTCAAGCTAGACTCGCGTTTTATAGCTCCTTGTATAAAAGATTAGCAAAGTTCAATTTATAAAGTTAAGGAGGAATGCTTATGATTAAAAAGTCGTCGGGTCAAAAATTTACTTGTGTTCTCACCAACGGAAAGCCTACATTCGTGTCAACTATATTTTTTTTAGAACAATAAACTAGATATTAAGACTTAAAATTTTAAAATTTTTGTGGGGAAAACGGGGTACGTGAGAACAACGGTCGCACGAGGATTAAATCAAAATCGATAGATCCCCCCATATAAAACTGCACCATTTTCCTCGCATGTGAGGACTGTCACCCCCTACTAATTTCAGGCATAATTCAAGTATTAAGGGTTTCTCTACGCAAATTCTAAAGCATTTATTAAGTATGCTAAAGATAAATGATAATTGTTAAGATTAGGATATCGATTCACCTTAATGAAGCTTGAGGATTTGAAGTCTATTATATGAATGGACAAAACCGAGAGTCTTCCAAAATGGTATCCTAGACATAAAACCAGCATGAAACACAAAACATCGGAAAAAGGATTAATGAGGAGAGCTCCTTCTACATTATTTGTTAGAAAATAGATAAGAAGATAGAAACGCTTGTTTTGTTGTTATCCCGTAGTTTCGAGCATTGAACTCGTCCCCGGACATTTAGTTATCCGCTCACATGGGGAAGCTAATGGAGAGTTAAAATCCTTCAATCGGGTCTTTCATCATTGGTTTCGGAATAAACATTAAAAGCACTTAGTAAAATGTACCATATCTGACGGTGAGACTTGTTAAACCGGCTTCAAAAGAATGATTAATGGGGATGGGTTCAATAAATGGTTCTTCATTACCCAATAAGGATGAGAGATTATGGTGGAGTAATTGAGATACAGTGAGAAATGCAAATGAAAAGAATCCATACAAACAATGGCCAAAGAGAGGGAGGATTGGGCCATCCTCGGAATGGTAAATTCACATTTGTCGTAGAAGAAACGTTCCCACGAATCCCGGGGTCAATCAAATCTCCCGGATCGGGCTCTATCTTAAAATAGAAACATTCAAGATCTGGAGGAGATATGATGTGAGCGAGTTCATCGGCGAACTCCTCATGATGAAAGTCACTCCTATCGGCAGGAGGAAAAGGATTGATCGAAAGATCAAAGATGAACGAATCATATTTAAGAAGAGAAAAATCAGCATGAGTAGTGGTACTGCCACTACTTCTATTCTTACAAATATGATCATCATTGAGATAGAAAGCTTCATAATTCCGGAAGAGGAATATAATACAATATATATAAATAATTAATTATTAAATAATGTTTTTACATTTTGATATTATAATAATGGAAGTAAATAACCATAAAAACTAAAATAAATGATAAAAAAAAAAAAAAAAAAGGTCATAAACATACCAATTCAAAAAAATATCAAAAATATTCAACTATAAAATAAAAATGGGTAAATAAATATAATAAAATTATAATCAAGAACGAGTAGTGGTACTGCCACTACTAATCTCTTCCAGATTAAAGCGAAAAGTTTCAGATTCGCTTAAAGAATTATCAAAGGTGTTAGTCTCCTCCAAGAAAAGGTTAAGAGATGTGGAGGAAGACTTGGTCATAAAATCAGAAGATGAAGTGAGATTATCTTTTAATGCATCGATCTTAGCAATAAGAAGATTGACATTCAATAATTTTTCACGAAGGATATCGTCTTTGATTGTTAGAAGAATATCATCGTCAATCCCTCCAACTTCCGGGATAACAATCTCAACCACCTCTAAGTTGACGATCTCAGCATCGGGAGGTGATGCATCGACATAATCGATGTTCTCATAAGAATCGGCATCACTCAAAAAGTAATCATTGTTGGAATCGATGACAGTTTCAGAATCATCTTTAAGAGTTATCGGCTTGTAGGGCGAGGAAGGGGGGAAAAGACGTTAATCATACATCAAATTTTCAGATTTAAACGGATATCTTTCCTTTCGGATCGAGGTACGGCTTCAAAACAAATTCCTGGTGGAATGGAGCGAGAAGAGCGAGTTCACCGGCGAACTACTCGATAAAGAATCAATTCTTAGGTGAAGTATTGTTATCACGATTAAGCACGGGATCATTCAGACTAGATTCGGCATATTAAAATGTCATTACATTTCCCGGTGGAATTGAATGATATCATTCCAACCTCCTCATCCTTTTTTCGGAGAAAAAATAATCATTAAACGGGCAAAATCACATTTTAACCTTCGGATATACCATTGGACTCACTTGGGCGGTATTGACAATGTCCTCAACACTAGACTTTATTAATTCGTCCGATTCCGTTTCTGGAATAGTGTCGAGATGCTCATCCTCCATTATAAGAGAGTCCGATTTTGGTAAATCGGGAGTGATTGCGGAGGAGAATTTCTTGAGATATTCTTGTGTAGCAAAAGAATACTCGTCGTCATCATCATTGTAGCAAATGGGAATCTTCCAATATTGATCTTTAGCCGCTTGATCTTCCGCAATTCGCTTATCTTCTTCCTTCTTTTGCAAATATTGACCAACCATATCACATATGGATGTCATTTGCTCCATAAGCTTATTTTGAGAATTGAGAAGCTCATTTTGAGCATTGAAGATTGGATGATTGACGGTATATTGTGGGGGTTGAGTTTGGTCAAAACCGGAATAATTAGAATCATAACACGGATTAGGTTCGTAATAATTCATCGGTTGACATTGAAAAGTCTCGTGAGGACCCCCGCAATTTTCACAACAAAGATATTGTTGTTGAAAATCATGAAAATCTTGCGGGAAATTAAAGTCTTGATTGTAACACGGTTCCGGATAGATAAACGGAACTTGAGGTGTACAATAGTGACCATAACGAGCATCGTTCCCGCAAAATTCACAAGAATACATAGGAGGTTGTGGAGGTGGGTTGAAAACGTTAGGAGAATCATCAACAAAGTTGGGTTTTGAAACGTAAGGTAATGAATTTTCTTTTTCGGAATAGCACGTCGGATCAAAACTTGGCAAAGTTTGTGGGAGCTCATCAATGGTTTGATTGCATGGTTCCGGATTAGAGATAATCGGAGCTTTCGGTGGACAATTATAACCAATATGAGCACCTTTCCCACAAGACTTACAAGTGCATTGTTGACAAAAAGGATTCCATCTAGATCACCCCAACTCGTAACAACAATTGTGGTGAATTTGTGGAGGTACTTTGCGAGGAATTTTCACCAGGGTCCTGTTTGACAACGAATGGCTCTCGAGGAGCATTAACAACGTTGGTATCGTCATCGGATGACTCGTAAGTGTTTAGAAGGTCTTGGTAAATTCCATTTTCATGACAAATTGTAAACCAAACTTCCTTTAATTTCTTTCGCCATAGAGCACATCCTTGACAATTTGGACCTTCAACCGGGTTTCCACACTTCACACAATTACCTGAGGGGGTTGCTGAGATGAGTCGGGTGTACAACAATATCCTTTATTATACAACGATCCACAAGACGGACACTTCTTTATTCAGGAAGAGGGGGATTCAAACGATAAATCGATGTGGACGCCAATGAATAAACAATTAGAGGGTAAGAAATAAAGAATAAAGGATAAGGAAGTAAAAGAAGATTATTTTTGGATTTTTTTTTAGGTTTTTTTTAACAATTCATTTTATTAAAGGACTAAATGAGATAAGACAAACTAAACAATAATCAACTTGCTTAACGGTAGTCTTAAAAGAAAAATGCTAAAGGAGTTTCGTTAACTTTTAAAGGTGAGAGCCGTACGTTCGCAAGTGACACAAATAGGTAAGTTTTAGATCTTTTGGTTCGGGAACTTAACTTAATGGATTATACTTCAGTTGAAAGAAAAATTTATCATGTTGGTGTTCTTTTACCAACTTGGTAATTTTTATTTCTTTTTATGGACACATTGTTTTTATTTTTTTATTTCTTTTTTTTTTTCTAGATTTTATATACTAATAAAAGAATAATAAAAAATATTTTATTATTTTTTATTTTTTATAAGAAAATAACCTGACAAGGAAGGGTTCTTCAAGGCTCGAACATCAAACACTCCCGTTAAAATTCGTTACCACCTTCCCCGGCAGCGGCGCCATTTTGATAAACGTCAAACGCGTGTCGTAATAATATATAGTATATCCCGTCAGATAAGACAATTACTTTAGGAAAAATAATAGTCTATCTTCCGAGTGTCGTACGAGAGATGAATTAAAATTCATGAGAATGTTATGTTTGGTGCTTGAATGACAAATATTTTGGTTTTGGTTTTAAACTATTTTTTATACTAAAAATTAAACTAATATTAATTCTAAGATTAAAAGCTAAAAGATTATACTAAAATTCATAAAATGACAAATATGCTTGCTAAGTGACTGAAATGTTCCCCTGAGTGCGGCTTGAGGGTTTAAAGGAATAAAAAAAATCCTTAGGAAAACAAGTTGCCAAGAGAAATTAAATGAACAAGTAAATCAGTTAAAACGTTTTTTTTAAAATAATGACAAGTATTTTAAATGCCATTAAAAGTAAATGACGTATGTAAATTGGAATATTAATTTTTTTAAACTTTTAAACTGAACTTAAATTCCAAATCACTAATCACTTAGCAACCACAAGTTAAACTACTCACTACGCATGGCAAATATCAAATAGGCAAACATATTATAAAATGATAAAATAAATCTACACTAATTAATTGAAAAAGGATTAGAAAATGGAAACGAATTGATAGAGCCGCAAGTAAACGATAACCATCCGATTTATTTAGCTAAAAACAAATAATCAAATTCGGTCTAGCTAAATAAACCCTTAAGCTCCACGCCTCATGAGTTGACCGGTACCAAAAACAACAAAATACAAATTAAATGTTAACAGTAATCTTTGGCAATTTGCGAAATTCATACAACTATTAATTGCCAAACTGATCACTTAAAAGGCCTAAATCAAAATTCATACAAAACCAAACAAAACGGGCCCAGCATTATTTTCTAAAAGCAGAGGTAGAAAAAAAATGAACTTTAGCTGCGGACAAATTTGTCAAAACCGTTATTAAACCCATCCCGTATCAATACTTTGAACTCAAGATAAACTAGAATCACTATTAATAAACTATAACTATCTTTAACTCAGTTTCGATTAAACCAAATTTCCTAATTCAAATCAATTGATTATCCAAATAAAGTTTTACAAACCAAACGCAACTCATTATCCAAATAAAGTTTTACAAGCAAATAAATCGATGTGCTTAATAGAGATTTATGGACGAAACCATAAAATAAGCTCTCGAAATGAGGACGTATTAAAAACTTATCAAATAAGCTGAGTATATAAAGTCATTGCACGCCCTCTTAAATTCGAATCGAGCTTTTAAACTAAATTAGCAATCGAAAGAATTTTCCAAAATAAACTATCACTAAATAAGATCTACTAATATATTCGCAATAAGCTACAAACGAAAGCTTATTCGAATAAGATGGAACAAATCAGATCTCGAAATAAACACAGAAAAGCTTATTCGAGATTTAAGTAACAAAATAAGCTAAATTGAAACTAAAAGAAAAGAGAAAGAGTAAAAGAGAATAAGCATTTTTTTCATTCAACTTAAACCATTCTTATTACAAATCTTGATCAAACTTGCAAAATAGCAGAGTACAATAAGCTAGAAAATCGAAATAAGCAATTACAAAACTGAAAATAAGCTAAATCCTAAAAGCTAAACTAGAAAAATAAAAGTAAAAATCTCCCAAAATGAGGGGAGGCGAGTACAATTTATAGGTGGAGAAGGGGGTGAAAGTGTAAAATTGCACTAATCATTGGAGAATTATTGGCCAATCATTTGCTCTTAAATTCCTTCACACGGATCGCCACTTTATAAATTCATGATCCAGCCGCTTAAATTTTTGACGCGTGTCATTCTTTGGCTGCTTTATTCCCACGCAGATATATCGCTCGTTGGATCAGTTTGCATCAATTGAAATGAGGTTAAGAAATATAACACATTTCATAGCCACGTGTCGATTTTCTGTTGGCCAGCCCCATTTCATAGTGCACTATCACATGTTTTTTTTTGAATTAATTTCCTCTTCACGTGACTCTCATATACTATTTTGCAACTTTTTTTTATATCATTGTTTAAATGGGCCGGCTCAATTAATTGTGGGTCATTTAACCCCCAAAATCATGTAAATATCCCCGAATATTGTACTTAATCGTTTCTTTTTAATGTTAGCATTTGGGAAGCATTTGGAGGAAAAGCACGTGACTTGGGCTCGATTTGGGAAGAAATGGGACAAAAACACAACACTTAGCTTATCAGTGCGTGGAGACGGCGTCAGAATCAGCCGCGACGCCATCAGAAGTAAACAGCGACGACGTCACCACGACTTGTGACACCGTCACGATAACCGACTGAAAAGAAGCCTTTAGAAGATTCGACGGGCCGACAGCGTAAGGATTTGTTGCGACACCGTCAGACCCAATTTTCTATATATACAAACCCTATTTTCATATTTTAAGGAGGAAAACGTAGAGTATTGTGGGATATCTTTGTAGCAGCCATTGTGGTCGAACTTTAGGGTTTCTAAACCCTTTTGTACTCACTCATACTCCATGTTTAATTGAAGTGAAGTTCTTTTACGCTTTTAATCATTCAATATGTCTATGTGTTGTTTGATTAATTATTCTTCGCATTCAATTAACATTCTTGGCTAAATTTAGTTGTGTTTACTTATGATTGCATGAAACCTAGTTGTAGGGGGAGGAGCTTAGAGTGAGAGAGGCCCTTGTTAAGATAACCTGTCTTTTTGGCATGTCTCTTATTATTGCTTCTTGTTAATGGTGTGCGCGTTAGGCTTTAGAAAACTAGCTATTTGATCTTCATATAATAGCATAGACGTCTAGAGTAACACGGCTAGGTTAGAGGATACTTGTGATTAGATCTCCATATCTAGATCACCTTTGGGTGGATTCCAGGTTGAGTATTTATTGCGCATGAATTTACTAGTGGACGTGAGCGGTGTCTGCATGTAACCACCGTCTAGGTTGTCACGTAGATAGAGGACTTGACCAACCCGCTGCTGAATTATGGAATACTTCACATTACATTAACAAGGGTGACGAGCAATAAAATCAGAGAAAACAACTAGGGAGTAGTGCATGATTAGGTAAACACGTTTGTTAAATCATACGAGTTTTTCCCATCAATTTACTTTTCTACATAATTACTAGTAGTTTATTTAGCAGTTTAATCAACCTCCTCTTAAAACCCGATATTTATTTGCTTTTTTTTTAAAATATAAAAATACAAAAATAATCTTCCTTCAACCCTTAGACCTTAGTGAACATACAATTCGAGCCTACCCAAACTATTCCCCTAGAGAACGATAATAACCCCCCGAGTCTTGCCTATATTACACTATAACGATTAGGTACACTGCCTATGAGGGTTGTAAAACCTCTGCGTTACAACCCACCGCATCAGTAACCATAGGATGAACCAAAATCGGGTTCGGCTTACCAATAGGTGGTGAAATGGGCTGGGTTTGAATATCTTGTTAGGTCGGCTGAGCAACAGGGCTAGTAGGGGCCGATTCTGCTTGTGTTGATTGGGCCGGCTGGGCGACGGGGCTAGTAGAGATCGGTTGGGTGTGTGTTTGATGGGTCGTAGTACCATCAAAAGGCATTTGGTGTGGTGTGGAATTAGTTGCGGTATGTGATGAACGAATGATGTGAGAGATGATATTAGTTGGCTCTTCCAAAAATGCATATGAGGGAGGTGAAGTGGGTGTCATAGAGCCAAAAGGACATATCGTCTCATCAAAGGTAACGTGTCGAGAAATGATATTTTTTTGTATTCAAGCCAAGACGACGATACCCACGATGGTTAGAGGCATGTCCTAAAAAAATGGATGGTGTAGCACGTGGTTGGAGTTTATGAGTGGTATCCAAATGTGGGTAACATAAACACCCAAAAGTACATAAGAGGCTATAATTCGGGTTGGTTTTAAACAAACGGATATGAGGGATGTCATTATTAATAGCACTCGAGGGTAAAATATTTAACAAGTGTATGGCTATATTTAGTGCTTCTACCCAAAAATTAGGAGGAAGATGAGCTTGAAAAAGTAAAGTGCGATCGAGATTGTTTATGGTTCGTATCATCCGTTCAGACTTACCATTTTGTTGGGAGGTTTTTGGACAAGAGAAACAAAACTGAATACCATTAGATGCAAACAGCTTATGGAAGGCGTGGTTGTCAAATTTACCACCATGATCACACTGAAATGACTTTACACTTAAATTGAGTGTTAACAAAGTTACGAAACAACACAAACTTAGACAAGACATCTAATTTATTAACAAAGTTTCTCTTTAGTACACGAAATTGAATTACTAGAAAGAAGACGACGTAACACCTCACTTACTAGATGTCCAAGGCCTTGGTGCCACTTATACTGACTGGTGAGAAAAGCATGAGGGATAGTGGAAGGTTTCGTGATCGGGTAAAGATCTCCAGTGCTATCACAGCGGAGAAGAACCCGACGGGTCATGAAATCCTTAACGGAAAAACCAAAAGCGTCAAATTCAACAGTATAATGATTATCACGAACAAACTGACGGACATAAATTAAATTCTTGACAATATTGAGAGTAGAACGTTATTTAAATGAAGTGGTCTATAAGGTGTAGGCAAAATACTATGGCCCGAGTTGGTAACGGGTGTGGAATAACCGTCACCAACCGAGACAGATGGATAAATGCACAAATTATAAATATTACTAAGACTATAAACAGAATCATTAAGGTGAGAACTCGCACATGTATATATTCTAATTACCCGTAGGAGGATCCTGAAGCGTCATCGCACCAAAAGCATTAGGTAATAAAGTCGCATGTCCCGCAAGCTGACTCGGTTGACCCGTTTGACCCTGATGACCTGGCTAACCCAGTTGACCTGGCTGACCGTGCTGACCCGGCTGACCCATATGGTATTGGGTCGGATAATAGTGGGCCAGATTTTGATGTTGCGAAATTAGGGCAAAACCAGGTGGGCTGGTAAAAGATGCAATGGGTTGGGCCGGTGCTTTAGTCTGTAGAGCCAATGGATTAATAGAAGCCCGATTGCCAGTAGGTATTGTCCCCGAATTAGTGCCAAAAGTTGACTGCCTCGTCCCTTGATTCACATAAAACTCGAATCGAGCCAAAAGAGCTTGGTGAGTTTGGATTAACGCTATCATTTGTGCCTGAGTTTGGATTAGCGCCAAAAGTTCTTATGGATTAGGTGTAATAGTCATGGTGAAGGATTAAGGTTCGATATAAAGATTAGGGTTAGGGATTAGTGATGTTTACTGTTAAGAAGAATAAAAATAAAGGCAATAGGGTTATGGTGCATGGTGTACGAGTAATAGATAACAATACCAACAATCAACAATATACAATATACCCACGAACAACAATATACCCACGCTCAACAATATACAATATATCCACAAGAAACCAAGTGCATGAAACTCCAACAATCAACAATATAGCCACGATCAAACAAAAATACCAACAATCAAACAACAGCTAGTCGACTGGTAATCACACCAATACCAACGACCGACGAAACGAAATAAGAAAAATGTTAACCGGTAATCACACTTGTACCAACGATCGACGTTTAACACTTGTCGACTGGTTATGAAGAAACCAACCATCGACACAATGGAATAGGAAGGACGATGGAAAATTGGTTAGTGTTTTTTTTTAGGGGAGGTGGTTATGGATCGAATATGGCCGATACCATGTAATTGAGGAAAATATGTCTATCACATTAAGCATCAAGGATCAGTACATATATAGGTATGCAAAGACTATTCTAAAACTCCCAATACAAAAATACCGACTACTAACACTACTAAGTGATTCGATATCACTATGATCCACACTCTCGTCCAACTCGCTTCTCAAGCACCATATATATGCAAGTCCATCACCGATATATCTATCTTCATCGTCCTCGCATAACACCAAGAAGGTTGATATCAGATCTACATCGCACTTGCTACCGTCTTGGCTCGTCATATTGTCTCAATCTAATGCCATCCACAAGGAAAAGATTGCCAAAGAATTTTTTTCTGCAATGCTAGCATAACAACTCCACTAAAGTGACAGTGTGACACCATTAATTGCTGCTAGGGGTTTAGGATTTAACCACTGAATTAGATTAATTTAAATTCAGCATCACTTTAAAGTAAGGAAAAATACAAAAACGATACTAGTGTGACGTTCTTGGAGAAATTGATCCGCAAACCCCACCACCATGTTCAAGACTCAGCTTTTGCCATATTATGTCTGACCTTTCAAGTTGTTTGGCTAACAGATATATAAATTTATGATATAATATAAGACAATGTTGAGATTTTAACTTGATATTAACACCTCTTTCATTAAATTTTACTCCATTTATTCTCTTGTAACGTCCTAAGTTTTGAACATTGTATACTCTTTGTATAGAAAAGATTTTATATGATGTTTAATGTGAAATTTAGTTAAATAAAAAATGTATATGTGTGGTAAATTGGTAACAGTTGCTATACTCAACACACCTTCAATGTTTCAGAATACTCGATAATTAATTCACTTGTTGTCATAAAATATGTTAGGTCATTCCCTGTGGTAAACTCTTTAAAGGTTTATACTCGTGTTATAACATTAAATTTTGAACTTTTTTCTTCTATAAATCTATCTTTACTATGTATGAACTTTTTCATGTTTTATAAAAATCTCACTCAAAGGCATTAAATATGAAAAAGTACAATCCACATAAGTTTGAAATGAATGCTCACTATGATTTAAAAGTTTTCAAACATCTTTATTATTTTATAAACTTTTTTATATAATATCACAGTGGATGCCTTTACTATTTAACAAGACTATAGGATTAAACGTTACTCTTCCTACCACTTGAATGAGACAAAGCATCTG
>BQNB010130411.1:0-11905 GCA_026074375.1 Tanacetum coccineum
AAAATATATATATTTATATAAATTTGGTTTTCGGTTCGGTTTCCGATTCAGATTGTCAAACCCATATCCGACCTGAAAACCAAAATTGTAGTTCGGTTCAGTTCGATTTTGACAAATTCGGTTCGGTTATTAGTTCAATTCGGTTATTTTCGGTTCGGTTTTGGTTTTCGATTTATTCGGTTATTTTGATTTTTCTGCTCACCCCTAATAATGTACGTCTATACATAAAATTATTTGATTGTTATTCAATGCAAAATTCATTAATGTTGTGTTGCGTTTGTTTGATTAAAAAAAAAATTACAAAACAACCTTTAAACTATGTAACGAGTTATAAAAATTATTCTGAACTTTCTACTATTTACGATTTTTTTCTACAACAAACTTTATATATCAAATATTTAGCGGTTTCTTTAATAAAAAGATATACCAACAAAAAGGTGGATTACAAACAAAACGATCCCGATATTAATATATTTTTTATGGGTATAAGATTTTTGTAACGTTTACAACGAATTAAGTAGTTATAAACTTTTGATATGTAGTTAATCGTAATAATAGAATCTCAAATATTATAACTAAATTCTACCGCACACAACGTAAAGAATAAAGCCACGTCGCAACACACGCTTTTTTCAACGTAAAGAATTATAGTTTGTAAGCCCATTTATGGTCTTAACTGGTCAAACTTAGGGGCCCATTTATGTAACACCCCACCTGAAACGGCTGAAAGGTCACATTTATAAAACCAAACGAGCAAGCGGGGACTTTATTAATAAAATAGTTTATTTAAGTTCATCAAAGAAACTTAAGAAAATGATAAGTGTAGAACATAATGGCTTCTAAGCGAAATATAAATCCAAAATTCAAAGTCTAATCAACTATAAATGAAATGTGAAAATATATCATCAAGTTGGTACACTAAGAGCATCTCCAATTTGAACACTAAATTTTGCACTAAATAATGTAAAGAAAAAAACATTTTTAAAGCACATACTTGCACTAAATATAAGTTACTCCAATGTATAACACTAAACTTTTGCAAAATATTTTTAACTAGTTTAAAGTGCATGTCGACATGATTAAAAGAAAAAAATAGTTGAAATAATACATATCAATATGGGGCTCATTGTAAACGTATTAATTGTAGACTTATAAAAATATACTAGTTTATACAAATTAATTTTTATTTTTTAGTCAACCATCAAAGATATAACAAATATGATAAATTTAAATAAGGTAAATAGTATTAATGACATGCATAGTATAGAACTATATTTAGTGTTTTACTATTCATTGCAATAAAATAGTGCTAAAGATAGTGCTAACATTTGAGAAATATTTTTGTACATTTTAACACTAAATTAGTGCAAAAAGGAAATTTAGTGCTTACATTGAAGATGCTTAAGAGTTCCTAAACGTATGTATTATAGTCATATGAATAACTAAAAAAATTTCCAAACAAGCCTAGTTATCAAACCCTTTTACCAATCCAAACTAAATGTTTTCAATTTACAAAAATGACCCACCGTGCCTAATCCTGGGCATCTCGGCGCACACAAGACTATGCCCGGTGCCCAAGCCTCTGCATCCAGACTATGCATTTTTACTGATTCATCTTGTTTGCAAATTCAATAAAAAAAACCCACCTAACCCATTTTCTAGATTTTGGGCGCATAAGATACGCATATGCATCGAGGCACAAAAAATTTATGCAGCAAGGTGCACAAATCTAAAATACATCGAGGCGCAAAAAAATTATGCATCAAGGCGCACAAGCTTACGCTGCTTAAGAGCCATTGGATATACTTCTAACTGATGATTATGAAATTTAATTTTGATAAAATAAATATGCGCGGTTCATTTTTATAATCTTATATGATAAAAGGTCTATTTCAAAAATTTTCTCAGTAACTAAACTTTTACTTTTGGCAATGGTGTACTTGATGTCCGTTTTTCCCCAGGCCCAATTTTTTTCTTATCAAGGTTACTATCGTAATTTCCTAGAAGATCAAACCCTAGATGGTTAACCCTTATATAAAGTACCGGATAAGGATCCTCTCATGTTCATTTGAACATGAGAGGTAATGTTCTGCTTTATGTGATTGTACATTTGATTCAGATAAAGCAGAACATTACCTCTCATGTTCAAATGAACATGAGAGGATCTTTTTCCTAAATTACTCATTAACCGCTTGTTTAGCATATACTGATTTAGGTGCCGCCATGGTAACCGCTTCAGATTCATTTTTTTCTCTTTTTTTTGTTCTTTCACATATTTTGCTACTTTTGAATATTTTAAATTACTTGGTGTTGATAGAAGAAGCTGGATATTTTGGCTTTGATTCTGGGTTACATAAGGTGATGGTTTTTCCATTGTAGTTTATGACCTCGGTTTGAAGATGCTGGGGATGTTATCATCGAGATGCATCAATTAGCATAAGTAGCGAAGAGCAAATAAATCTAACGCCAATGAAAAAGAGCAAATGATGATCTGGGAGTGTTTTGTCTCGTGATAGTTTCCTTAGTAAGAAACTCAAGATGCTATGACGAGACAAAACACTCCCCGGTCATTATTTGTTCTTTTTTGGCGTTAGATCGAAGATTATCGAGATGATTTATATGAAAATAAATAGAAATAACAAACTTTGTATTTTCTTTGTTACATGATGTATGGATCCTGTAT
The DNA here is from genome assembly GCA_026074375.1 of Tanacetum coccineum. NCBI lineage: Eukaryota > Viridiplantae > Streptophyta > Magnoliopsida > Asterales > Asteraceae > Tanacetum > Tanacetum coccineum. Next base: position 2,684 of record BQNB010130411.1, read on the forward strand.
TTGTAATATTCTTGTATATACAGTATGAAATCTTCTTTTGGAAATCTTGTTGTGACGCATCTATTTTATTGTTTTTCGTTCTGTTCACCAAATGTCTAATATGTTATTGTGGTATAAAGTAGGGGTGAGCACGGTCCAAGGACCGGACCGGACCGAAATACCTTCGGTCCGGTCCGGTCCGGTCCGGTCCGGTCGACGGTCCGGTATGCTCACCCCTAGTATAAAGGTATAATCTGTTTAGTTCATTGCTTCTATCACTTTTGTAATATGATAAAAAAGATTAACCTTTTATATTTAGTGAACTCACGGTCACAAATATCAAATTTGTTTTTGGTTCTTTCAATCAATCTAATTTACACTACATGTTATCGCAGTTATGGATGTTATCGGTTTGGGTTGTCGGGTCAAGGTAATTTAGGTTTTGGTGTCCCAAACATCGACTCTAACCCGATCATATAAAACATCAGGTTATCAGGTTTCGGGTCAAAACGGGTGTTGAATCGGGTTGGGTTGTCGGGTTGTGACGAGTTGGCTGTGTTAAATTATGTGGTTTGAATTATTTGATAAAGTAAACATGAGAATAATCTGTTACGGCAAATTGGGAACATGTAAAAAAACACAATCCCTAAAATGAAAAAAAAAAGAATTCTTATATGAATTCAACCCATCATGTCACCCTCAATCCCTAAACAAGAATCATGGGCCAAATTGTTACTCTTGCTGCATACAACAATATAATGAATTATTAGCATGGATGACAACTAAGATACATGTTAAAAAATCCTTTTAAAGAGTTAAGAACCCCCTTAACCTCAAGTCCACCATTAATACAATTCAAAATTTTCAACAATGACATCCAAAAGATCCATTGGAACATATTACTGTATTTTTTTATTGGGCCTAAAAAAATAAAAACGCAAGGAAAGCTTAAACATTTATCAGGTTATTGGGTTGAACCTAAACCTGATAAAATATAAAAAAACAACCTTAACCCGACCTTATAAGGCTATCGTGTTGGTCGGGTTAACCTGATAAGCCGAGTTGGACCCGAATAAACCGGACCTTATAAGTAGGGGTGGTGTTCACGGGTCGGTTCGGTTCGGTTAGTTGGAAGGTTTGAACTATCCGTCGCGGGGCGGGTAATTCATTTTACTACCCGAAACCGAACCGCACTAGGCGGTTACCCAGACATGCGGTTACCCGAAATAAGCAGTTACCCACGGTTCGGATCACGGTTAACCGTGTTATACGTTTAATCGAGTTTAACCGCATGAACATTACATTAATTGAACGTAAAATGTCATTTTAATAAAATCATTATCATTCAATAGATAGATTAAAGACATACTAAAGTTATTACGACACAATTATTGCATTCAAATAAATATACATAACAAATTAACAAAAAATATTTATTCGATGTTTATAGGTTAGAATCATGTTAATAAATTTTCAAAGATAGATGTTTAGTAAATGTTTATATTAGAAGAAAAAAGTCCATATACAATAAAGTAGTGCAATAATATAATCAATAATTGTACAATTATTTAAATATTTAGTTAAAAACATTCATGTATATTATACACAGTTCGGTTCGGTTAATCGCTCATATCTAAAATAAAAACCTAAATCGAACCGTGATAAACGGGTTTTCTCGGTTTCGTTTTTTTCCGGTTTCTGTTATTTCGGTTTCGGGTTTTTTCGGTTTCAGGTGGAGCGGTTTGACTTGGTTTGTCGGTTTCTCATCGGATCGGGTTATCGGGTCTTATCGGGTCGGTTGAGTCGGGTTTGGTTTTTAAAAACTCACCCGTAACCCGACCCGATAAAGAATGGGGTTGTCGGGTTCAGGTGATATTTGGGTCGGGTTATATCGGGTCGGGTGATTCGGGTTATCGTGTCACCTTTACTAAATTTAAACTGTCATTAATTATTGTGTTTATAGTTTATTATTTTGAATTTATCTCGTTAGCGGTCTTGATTGTCACTGTGAAAACATGAGATACTTGCAATTGCTCTACGAAAAAGATACTGCAAGTTGGCTTGAATCAATATACTTATGATCAAGAATGCTATATACGCTGCCATTGTTGTATTTAAAGTTTGATGGTGTACTGGTAATCTGCTACTATTATAAACCATTATAATTTCATATTTATATAGAACCATCAAGGTAGCAAACATTTATATACCATTCCAAATGTTCCATGCGTCTAGTATTGTCTTTTAAAAGTATTAATAAAAAACTAAAAATTGTTTTTCGGGTCTTATCGGGTTGACCCGATAACCCGATAACGTCAAATATCTAACCCGACCCCGACCCGATAGCACTATCGGGTTATCGGGTTCAGGTCAAAGCAACCCGATAAGATTTTTTATCCCGATTAGGCTTGTCGGGTCTGGGTTCGGGTCAGGTCAACCAGACCCTACTGACACCCTAGACCCATGTGACACCCCTAATCACAACCAAGTTCCTAACTCTAATTTTATTTTTTATTAGGCACTCTCCTAACAAATCTCTTGCCCGACTTCATTGTCTTTTAACTCTCAATATAGGACCTCCTCTTACCATGATCGACACCCACCTTTCACCTGTATTATCTTTAACTGTCAAATTGCTTACGGTTCATAACATAAATTCCCTTGTTCCTGACAAACTTGATGTTGATAAACTCACTTACTCCTATAGGGTTTAGTTTTTTAAGAATCATTGTGATTTGTGAAGGTATCGAAGTCATTATTCATATGAAAGGCGAATTTACAAGTGGGGTTCTTGCGGCTCCTCCAATGATTGAATGGTTGAAAGTTGACTGCATTGTCATGGATCTTCTTGACACTATTTGTACTCTTTAAGAATGCCTCATTGTGGCCGGAACCAAAACCGTCAAAGAGGCTTGGGATCATCTTGAGAAGATCTTTCTTGATAACAAATGTACCAAAACTATTGCCTTGAAAGGTAAATTACGTATGAACCAATTAGGTAATTTAACTACTGATGCATACTTTAGGAAGATTGAATCTATTACAACAATTTTGGCTAATCTTGGATCTCCTATGAATAGTGACGATGTTGTCTCTCATGCCATTCATGGCTTTAGTGACAAATACTAACAAGTTACCAGCGTTATAGCCCATAGGGTTCCTTTTCTGGATCTTAATACAATTAGATCCATGGTTACAACCAAAGAGATGTGGCTAAAGAACAACACTCAAGCCACTCCTACCGATTCTACTTCATATTCACCAACAATGCTTTTAGCGAAAAGCACATCTCAATCTCGACGTGGTGGTCGAGATAACCATAATCAATGCTCATATGAGCCCTAGGTTTGTCATAATTTTGCTAAAAGTTATTGTCGATATGTTCCCACTCATAAGTTTTGCATGTTTCTCCTACTCATGCTCAACCGCATAATACCAATTCTTTGTGGAGTAATACTACATGACCAAACCAAATATTGGTCCTTTTAATACATCTGTTGGTAACTTATCACATGCCCAAATGTTACACCTTATCTGAATGCCCATTTCTTAACTCAATTTTTTTTCTTTTTATAACGACATGACCTGAAATGACCTCTCGGTACTATTGAAGTATTATTTTACTTCTAATAAGAATCAGGCCTTAAAAGTATTTTTATATGAAACTAAACTCATTTACCTTTCTAACGATATGTGGCACAAAACCCACGGATTGTATGGTTCATTTTATACACAATTAACAAACATAGAACAAAATCGACAAACCCTTCTAAGTCACTTAGCCGACGGCTGGCCATCTTGGCAGGAGGCTAGCATCCCTAGCCAGTGGCTAAGTGCCTTGGGAAGGTACCAGCCGCACTGCTGAGACTCCTAGGTGGCGGCTGAGTCCAATTTGCAGGTTTTCCTGCAAACTTGCATACTTTGCTTCCAAAATCCTTTTTCCGCAAATACTAACTTGACCAAAACAATACAAAACCATTCTTAAGATAACCATAATATTACCATAAGTATTATAAGACTTCATACAAGTTTTGACCCAACATCATTCGAAAATGGGTAAGTACGGTTAATTTCCAAACACCCCTTCTAACCATTTTAACAAGACATTATACAAATATACATGGACATTTACTTCAATATTATAACGTGGACTTTGACACTTGACAACAATATTTATAAACCATTTTACGACACTTGAGGGTTCAAATTTGATTAAGATCGACACCTAGTACTAATATCATTCGCATACAAACCGGATAAAGACTGATCCGTAAGCTTTCACTTAGTAAGTAACCCGCAATAATATATTATCACAAATGACATAATCAAATTCATACTTATACACCATGTCAGTATCACTTAACCATTCACATATATCATTTGCATACTTATCAATAATCTTCAATCACTTGCATACAAAGCACCATAACAATATCAAGCTTATCAACACATCATAAGTCATAAACCACATACTTACCTTCATTAGTCCCATGACTAAATAAAGAACGCCCTCCACTATAACCTATCTAGCCTAGTTTCATATCCACCTATAAGCCTCTATATGATGGGTTTTCTATACCCTAACTAGATTAACATAAAGCGGAAATAACAATTAATCTAAGGCAAGAAGGAAACAAAATCCTAAAGGATCTTAACCTAATAAATAAAAACAACTTAAAAGAAATAAATAAATAAATAAGAAAATACTAACCTTTGAGAAAATTGGATTTCTCACACACAGACCACCTTGGTCGAACTTGGAGGCAAGTACTCAAACGAGAGTACCTCTAATAGCTCACACCCACAAACCAAAGAAAAAAGGGATTTGAACTCCTAAGGTCTCGTTACACGAGTTGACTCTTACAAGGAGTAGGAATGAGAAAGAGATAATGAGCAAATAAAGCCTTGGCATGCCTCTCTTTTTATGTGGATAGGGAAGAACTTGGAATAGCTCTTTAGAGGAATGTGGGATACCCCTAAAAAAACGTCCCATGGGTACCTTATGGGTCTTCTCGGCCCGTTCAACTTAATACACCTTGTATTGGTTCATATTCAGCGCATGCTTCTTTATAATTAGCTTCTAATTAATTTACCAATTATTAATAAATTAATAAACCAATTAATTATACATATAATATTAATTCTAATTAATATTATCTCTCCTTTATTATTTCTCTTAACGGTTTACTGAGGGCAACCCAAAAAAAGACTCTACTTTTAACAATAGTCTTACCAATTAGTTATGAACTTGGACACTAATCTAATAGTTTAGACAAGTCATCAACTATAATTGGTCTAAGTTTATCCTGATTAACTAAGCATAGAGTGTCATCCAATGCAACTGCTGAACTCTGAATTATATCTTAGAGACAACCCTTAGATAAGTGATCAACTATTCCTTTGTTCTATTGATATCATATGAACCTGAGATATGGATTTTAATCAATCTCTAGGTTCAAAATTATGTTTCCTGATTTCTAATTATTTGACTATATGAGACTACTGAATTGAACACATCAATTTAGTCCCGGCTAGGCCTAGCACACTTAAGTCAACATCTAATCATCGAGGGGCCCATAGATATCGCTTTCTCATTTAGGAAAAAGGAACAAATAAACTTTGGATACATAGAACTAGTCAACTCATCATGTCATACCTAGCATATCTTTTATAACTGGCATTTATACGCAGTGTTTAAATAAACTAAAGTATAACATACTTGAAAAACTAGAAACTCAATATATCTCCATTTTAAGAATAAAGGATATTATCATCTTAGAATTACCCGTGATATTAATCCATGAAGAAATCTCTTTAAGTACGGGTTTCTCCTATACTTAATTCCCATTAAGTACTCATGAGTGTTGCAACATTCTCTATGCTATGTCTAATCTTTATAGACAATCTACTAACACTCCATGACAATCTTAAATCAATACTTACTTCCTGTAGTATGAACAACTGAAGAGGTTTGAGTAAACTAAGTACTCAGGAAGTGGATTCTAAACATGCAAAACTAAACACAATGACAAACAATAGTAAATGGTAGCACGCATGCAAATAAACAAATCTCTATTATTTAATCACCAAATCCATTACAATATCAGTCATTGTTTATAATGTTTCAAATTCAAAGTAACAACTAAAACTTTATATTATCTTTCAATCCTATGCTCCTAGCATGTTCATCGTGTCTGGACTTAGTCAATGCCTTTGTGAATGGATAAGCTGGATTATCCTCTGATTGTATGTGCTTCACAATCACGTGTCCTTCTTCTACTTTGCTTTGAACAAAATGGTATTTTCTTTCAATATGCTTTGACTTTCCGTGAACCTTGGGTTCTTTAGCCAAGGCGACTGCACTCTCATTATCACAGAATATTTCAATGGGGTCTTGTACTGTTGGAACAACTCCAAGATCTCCAATGAAATTCTTCATCCAGATAGCTTCCTTTGAAGCCTCACAAGCTACAATATACTCAGACTCGCATATTGTAACACCCCCAAAAATGTGTCGCATTAGAAATGTGTCCGGGGGTGTTACTTCATAATATAACAACACAAGATACAAGAGAACGACCTCTAAATGTGTCATTTGAAAAGTAATCTCGCTGATTTCCTTGAAATTGATATAACATTTGTCCTATAATTGCATCACAATGAAAAGCTTGAAAACCACCTAACGAGATTTGATCATTTGTATGTAAGTAGAAATCCATAAATGAAATCTTGTCAATTTAGACTCCAATGCACATCAAGTAAGCCAAGCATCTAATTCACCTGAGAAAAACATGCTTAAAAGGGTCAACATAAAGTTGGTGAGTTCATAGGTTTTTGTAAGTATAAACGTTGAACCAAAGTTCTGTAAAGCGTGTATGACTGTTTCAATCCTTAAATGTTTATCCAAAATGTATGTATGATTTTTAGAAATCAAAGAGTTGCAAAATATGCATAGCCATTTCAATCCTTATAATAGTCACCAAAATGTTAAGTATAGTTGGAACAAAGCGTTTGTAAAGTATGCCTGGCCATTGTATCCAATACAATAGTCACCTTGTGTGATTACGATTGCCCCCTAAGTTCATGAAACTGCGACGTAGACTTGTATGTATGCCACTTTATTCAAGGCACAATAAAAGTTCATGTGTATGTGTTGTTGGCCTTGTAGGCCCAACCAATCGTGTTCCAACATGTTATAACGCTCGTTGGCCCAGTGATAGCAAATCACTCGAATGGGGATTGTCAATCCCGAATAGATCTATTTTATAACATTCACGCTCACCCGCTAAGTGATTTACAATTCATGCAATCTAAGCTAATCCATAATCATAAAAGTATAGTATAGTTGTTGCGTCCATAAGTAAAAACCAATATTGTATCTCGCCGTGAGATATGCATATGAGTGTATAACCAAGTTATAGCGAGTGTTCACACCCAAAAATTAAACCAAGTATTGTATCTCATTGTGAGATATGTAAATGAGTATGTAAACCAATTTGTAATCAACCATGTAAATGAATTTATAAACAAGCATGTTCTCACCCCAAAAATATATGTAAAACAAGTAAAACATAGGGCTATAAACTCACCTCGATGTTGAAGAACGATTGGCAAAAGTGCACATATTAAGCACAACATAAACGGAAACCGGAACGGCTCGACCCAGAAGTTGCGGTTTATCTTAACGGCTAAGACCCACTAGCCTAGGATAATGTATTGGGGTTTTTTGATGAATGATTGCATCAACGCGACACGTTGATAAAAGATTTAGATTTCCAAGTTGTAATAGTTTAGTGGTTGGTTAAATAAAATAAATCGAAAAGTAAACACAAAGTATGTAATATATTCCGTATATATTACATATGAAAAATAACAATTACATAACTCAAACCGTGAATTATATAACGAAGACAAACAATCCAAAGATTAATATGAAGTATATAATACTTTGCAAGTATTATATAAGAAGTGTGAGTAAATAATTAAACCAAACAGTTTGACACGTTTTCGAAAATCACCACTTAATTAAATAAAAGTTCTTGCATAAATGTAAATGTAAGTTTTAAGGTTACAAATTATGTTAAACGGTGTCTCTAAAGCTTTTACAACCGTTATGATGTTATCTTCTAGTTGGGAATTATAAAATAATATTTTATAATTTAGTATATTGTTTCCTTGACGGGTTATAGCTAAAATAGTTGTCTCATTTGTAAAAGTATAGTTTTCGTTCGTTTGTCGGGTTATTGCATAATAACGAATTAACAATCTTAAAACTATATAACTTTGTCTTTTGTCGGTTTTTCTAAGATAATAGAAATTATAAGGAAATTTATTAAGTATAGTTGTTTATAGATTTTTTGGCATGACCTATTCGTTTATAAAACGTTTCCATATTTATAAGATTAAATGTTTTTCCTCTTAATAAACCAAATCAATATTGCAAACACCCGCGTGTTTTAAATATATATATATATATATATATATATATATATATATATATATATATATATATGTGTGTGTATATGTATATATATTTTATATCTAAACTAAACAAAATAATGAATGTCACATTTATTTAACCATTTAAACCACCATTATATCCGGTTTTATATTTATAAATCTTACGATATATTTATTTGTCGACTTATATAAACCAAACACGCCCTAATAGTTTCTGTTAAACCAAACGCACCCTCTCGGTGAATCTGTTAAGCCAAACGCACCCTAGTGATGTTTATAACAACCAAACGCACCCTGCTGCAACCATAAAACCAACGCACCCCTTTTTTGTGGACTGATGAAACCCAACGCACCCTTTGGTGTGGTGGCTTCAACCCGAATGCACCCTTGTTGGTGTTATCACGCAGCCAACCTAACACCCTTTTTGGGTTTTTAAGCAACCCAAACGCACCCTTTGGTGCATAGAAAAACCATACCCACCCTTGGTGCTTTTATCAAACCAAATGCAGCCTTGGGTGGTGGTTGCGGTGGTGATGGCGTGGTGGTGGTGCGATGGAAGCGGGGGTGACGATGGTGTCGGGTTGATGGAGATGATGTCGATGGTGTGACGATTATGTGGATGGTTGAGGTGTGGTGGGGTGTGCGTCGGCTGGAGGGGGGAGCCGACGGCGACAGTTGGCCAGAGGCGGCACCGGATATTGGAGGAGAGGAGGAGGGAGGAGATGGCTAGGTTTTATGTAATAATGAATAATGAACCCTAAAATTTATATATTTATACTAAGA
>BQNB010130412.1:0-18947 GCA_026074375.1 Tanacetum coccineum
AATCTATAGCAACACTTAATGAATCAACTCCTTAGAGAATTGATTCAGGTAGTGGTCTCAGGTGCCAAGATACCATATTAGGAGATGTAGATGCTCAAACTAGGTTTGAGACTACATCTAAAAAGTCCAATGATCCACCTCTCTCAAAAGTTAGCACATTTGGAAGTGGGGAGGACAGTATGAGAATTTTTGAATTGATGGAAATTGTACAAAAATGTCTGCATTAGTGAGCTTAAAAGAATAGAGAGATTTGTGATTTAAAAACAGAAAGAGTGTTTTAGTGAGCCAAAAGAAATGAGAGATTAAGTGAGCATAAAATAGAAAGAGAGATGTGTGCATAAAAACATAAATGAGTGATTATGTGAGCAAAAAGAATTGAGAGATAATTGTGAGCATAAAAACAGAAAGAGAGCTTGTGAGAATCCAATTTGATGATGAAAATTGCTTTTTGGAATGAAATTTGGGTGCTTCCTTGTGTATTAATTTAATGATGCTAAGCTTCAACTTAATGCTGCTAAGCTTAAGTTAATGCTGTTAGGCTTAAATTAATGCTGCGAGTATTTTTTTATGCTGCCAGGTTTAAATTAATGCTGTTAGGCATCAATTACTGCTGCTAGATCAAGTTCCTGCTGATGAGGGTGATTTTATAAATACTTCGATTCAGGGTTACATTCAACTCTTTATTCGATTTCAATCATTCAAACACTCTCAACACATAAACCCTAAATCAATTTCATTTTTGATCATCAAAATAATCATTATTTCGAGCCCTAAGTTTGCTGAAACGCACAATGTGGTCGCGTTTTTGGAAAAACCTGCAGAAAGTGATGGGTTTGCAGAGATTATTGATTTCCTGAAAGCAAGTTCTGTTCTTTATGCTTTAACTGTCAATCCAATCATCTACACATCTTTTATTCAATAGTTTTGGGCAACAACACAGGTCAAGACGGTTAATGGAGTGCGTCAGTTACGTGCCCTAATTGACAAGAAGAAGATAATCATCACGGAGTCAAGCATAAGAAATGATCTTCAATTGGATGATGCATAAGGAACTGACTGTTTGCCAAACACTACAATTTTTGAAGAACTAGCCAAGATGGGGTATGAAAAACCTTCCCAAAAGCTTACATTTTATAAAGCTTTCTTTTCTCTACAGTGGAAGTTCTTGATTCACACTATTACACAATGTCTTAATGCTAAATCCACTGCATGGAATGAATTCAGTAGTACAATGGCTTCCTTGATTATATGCTTGGCAACAAATAGAAAATTCAACCTATCTAAGTACATTTTTGACACTATGGTTAAACACTTAGATGGAGGGGTTAAATTCCTGATGTATCCTCGTTTTCTACAAGTTTTCATTAACCAACAGCTTGGAGACATGTCACATCACAAAAAGGTTTTTGTTAATCCCTCTCACACAAAGAATTTTTTTGCTAAAATGAAGAGAGAAGGAAAGGATTTCTCTGGGAGAATTACACCTTGGTTTGATACTATGCTGGTTCAAGCTTCAGAAGAAGTGGGTGCGGATTCAGATCATCCAACTGATTCCACTCAAATACCCATTATTGATCAACCATCTACATCCTCTCAACCCAAGAAGAAATAAAAGTCAAGAAGGAAACAGGGGAAGGAGGCAGAAGTTGCTAATGATGAGACAGAGTAGGAGGACAGTGTACCCACACCTTCCAATGATCCACTACCCAGTGGTGAGGATAGCATGAAACTTAATGATTTGATGGTTTTATGTACAAATTTGCAAAAACAGGTTCTTGACTTAGAGAAGGCTAAATCTGATCAAGCTATTAAGATTGCTAGTCTCAAGAAGAGGGCTGATAAGCTTAAAAAGAGGAGAATGTTCAGGACCACAGGGTTTAAAAGATTGAAGCAACTTGGTATAGCTAGAAGAGTTAAATCCTCTAATGCTAGTTTGGGTGCTTAGAAGGATGCATCCAAACAGGGGAGGAGTATTGAGGATATTGATGCAGATGCTGAGGTCACTCTAGTTAATGAAACTTAAGATGAGCAGAATGAAGATTTAATGTTTGATACTGGAGTTCTGGATGATGATGAGGTGTTTATGGATGTTAAAACTGTTGAGAAAGAAGAGTAGTACAAAGACTGGTGAAGCAGTTACTACTGCTGGTGTTGAAGATAGTGCTGCTCCTACAATTCCTACAACAGTTGAAGCAGTTACTACTGCTAGTGTTGAAGATAGTGCTGCTCCTACAATTCCTACAACAGTTGAAGAAACTTTGGCTCAAACTCTAATGGAAATTAAGGCAGCCAAACCTAAAGCAAAGGGAATTGTTTTTCATGATGTGGAAGAGCATGTATCTAAACCAACAGTTTCTACCACACAACCCTCAGTCAAATACAAAGGCAAAGGCATCATGCAAGAGCCTGAGCGACCACTGACAAAGAAAGATCAAGTTGCTCTTGATGAAGATTTCGCAAGTAATATTCAAGCTCAGTTGAATGCTAAAATCATAGAAGAAGAAAGGCTTGAAAGGCAAAAGCAAGAAGAAGCCAACATAGCATTGATTGAATCATAGGAAAATACATAAGCTATGATGGAGGCTGATAGATTACTGGCTGAAAGACTCCAAACAAGAGAAAGAGAGGAGTTGACAGATGAAGAAAAAGGAAAATTGTTTATGGAACTCATGGAGAAAAGAAGAAAACATTTTGCTGCACTAAGAGCACAAGAAAAGAGAAACAGACCTCCTACCAAGGCACAAAAGAGAAGTCAAATGTCTACCTATCTTAAGCACATAGGTGGATACAAACACAAACAGCTAATGGGAAAGAGCTATGATGAAATTCAAAAGCTGTTTGACAAAGAGATGAAGAGGGTAAATACCTTTGTGGCTATGAGTTCAGAGGCACAAGAAAGCAATGAAAAGAAGGTAGAAGGTAGTGAGGAGAAAGCTAAAAGCAGCAGAAAGAAGAGTCTTGGTAAGAAAAGAGCAGTAAAAGAGCATCAACAAGAATCTCTAAAGAGACAAAAACTGGAGGATGATAAAGAAACTGATGGAGATTGATAGAAGTTGAAGCAAGATGTACAGCTGGAATTGGAAAAAAGCATTTGGTGATTAAAAAGGATGATGATATAGCAATTGATGCTATACCACTTGCTATCAAACCACCAGTTATTGTTGAATACAAGCTTGTTAAAGAAGGAATAATAGTGCATTATCAATTGATCAGAGCAGATGGAAGTTCCAAGAGATATTCTTCAATGATTAGGATGCTTCAGGATATTAACAGAGAAGACTTGGAGACTCTTTGGAAGGTAGTCAAAACAAAGCATGGTGATTTAAGACCTGAAGATGAACATGAAAGAGTGTTGTGGGGAGTTTTTAAAGGTCATGTTTGAATAGAACATCATAATGTAAAGTTGGAGAGTCTAAATAGGTTAGATACTTTGGTGTTTGGAAAGTGTTTGATTCATGTGGATGTGCACTTTGAAAGGTTTGGAAATGTGCACATCTTCTGTTAGTTGAAAAAGAGTATCCCCTCACACCAATACAATCACCAATAGCGAATCAAGAACTTCAACAATGATCATTTTTGTGATGTGCTATCATGCTTCAAGCTTATGGTTAAAAACAAACAAAGTGGGTCAATAAATGGTTTGAATGTATCCTCCTGAGTATGTTGAATACTTTTGATGAAGAAACTTGAAGATTTAGTAGATGAACATCAAGTTTAGGGGAGGATTGTTGGGACTTAAAAGACTTCAAGGATTCTTACTACTGCTTAGTTTGTGCTGCTGGTTATAAAGATACAACTGCTGCTGAATTACAACTGCTAGAAACTTTACAGCTGTCACAAGAGGATAAAGATGGATTAAAGAGATGAAGATAAGTATTAAGTTATTTTTGTAAAAGATATGTATAACTTATTTGATTAAGAGATTACGTTTATTTATAGAAAAGATCATGATAAGTTAGGTTGTATTGTAATACCGTGTTAGGTACTCCTTGGTGTATGAAAGGGGATCCTAGGGTATAGAAAGATATAAGTTTTCTATCATAGTTTTCCATGGAAAATGATCCTCCTTAAGTATGTCAAACTTGATTGATTCTGTTAAGTTTTTTTGTGGAGTGATATAATTTAAGTGGGCCCTGATTTTTATTAAAAAGAAAGGTTTATACAATTAACTAATTTATGATTGGTGAACATGATGTATCATGTTTGACTCAACTTTAGAGGATTCTAATCCGTTTTCCATAGAGTTCATAGCTTCAAGGTTGTAAACCCTATCACCAAGTTAGAGTGATCATATTAATATATATTGAAGGTTATTGTGTTGATTATATCTTTGTGTTAAAACATACTCTACTGTTTTATTGAGAATACTTCTTAGTGATATAAACTAGATTCCACATAGTTTATATCATTCAATCAAAGTTTCATTCTTAGTATTTTTGGATTTATCTAAGGGTACTAAACCTTACAAGCTAAGGAGTTAAAGATCTATTCATTGGGATCAACATTCAGGTCTTGTATCACCATGCTTTGTCTTGACCAATTTCCAAAGAGCCTGCAAATCTTCTCTGTCAATGCCTTGAAGCATCCTAATCATTGAAGTATATCTCTTGGAACTTCCATCTGCTCTTATCAACTGATTATGTACCATTATTCCTTTCTATAGTCAGCTTGCTTTCATCAATCACTAGTTGGTGGTAGCATAGAGGTATATCATCAATTGCTATATGCATCATCTTTGACTATCACAATGCTTTTTACAGCTCGCTGCATCAATCTTCTTCAATTCTCACTTCATCTAATCTCATGTCATGTCCTCATTTTTGTTCTTTGAAGATTTCTGTGTTATTGCTTCATTCCTGCTATTTTGCCTACAAGCCTCTTCTTTCTGCTGCCTTAGCTTTCTCTTCACTACCTTTATGCTTTCTTAGAATTATCAATTTTTAGTTCATTCCTACTGTTCTTTAGAACGTTCTTCTGTTTCCTTTTCTTTTTTTGACTTCTCAGAATCCCAGGAATAAAAAGTATTTCTCTCCTCATTTCATTATCAAATAACTTTTAGATCTCCTCATTGCTCTTGCTCTTCAACTGATTATGCTTATATCTACCCATGTTTTTGAGATAGGTAGACATTTGATTCCTCTTTTGAGCTTTAGTTGGTGGCTTTCTTCTCTTCTCTTCAGCTCTAAGCTTTGCAAAGTGTTTTTTTCTTTTGTTCATAAGCTCTACAAATAGTCTTGATCTTTCTTCAATAGTTATCTTTCCTTGTTCTTCTGTTTGTAGCCTCTGAGCTAACTCAAAATCTGCCTCCATCATAGCTTGTGTATTATCCCATGACTCAATCAAAGCTATGTTGGCTTCTTCTTTTTTTTTCCTTGCAAGCCTTTCTTCTTCTATAAGTTCAGCCTCCAACTGAGCTTGAAGACTTCTTGCCAAATTTTCATCAACTTAGAGGAACTTCAGGCTCAATCATGATTGCTTTGCCTTTGTCTTTAATCATTGAAGGTTGTGATTCTTGTGGAGTTCTGAATTCACTTGGCTCCTATACTACAACCCCTCTAGCCTTGGCTCTTGTAGTTGTTGTTGTTGTAGCAACAACTTTAGGTTTAGCTGCTTTAATTTGAATAAGTGTCTAAGCCAAAGTTATTTCTTCAATAGTTGTAGGAGCAACACTATCTTCAACACTAGTATCTACCTCTATTTCCTTTGCACTCTGCTCTTGTTTCTCACCAACTGGCATATCTACATTTACTTCATCACTATAAAGATCATTTATATCAAACATTCCTTCATTATCTGACCTCCCCTGGGTATTATTAACTAAAGAAACATCAGCATTCTTATCAATGTCTTCAATACTCCTCCCTTGTTTGGATGCATCTTCATGATCACCCAAACTGTCTTTATCCTCAAGAGATTCAACTCTTCTAGACATACCAACTTTCCTTAGTCTTTTTAATCCTATAGTTATTGATTTATTTTTCCTTTCTAACACCTAGACCCTTTTCTTTAAATCAGCAATCTCCTTTGCTTGAGCATCCTTTGCCTTCTTTAAATCAAGAACCTATTTTTGCAAGTTAGTACATAAAATCATCAATTCAGATAGTTGCATGCTATCCTCACCACTAAGAGGTGGATCATTGGAAGGTGTAGGAACACTGTCATCTTGTTGTGTCTCCTCTTGAGTAAATGCAGTGTCCTTCCTTTGTTTCCTCCTGGATTGTTTCTTTTGAGATCTAGAGGATGATGGTTAAGTATGAATGGGTGTCTGGTTAGAATCAGTAGGAATGCCTGAATCTACACCCTCATCTTGAGTAGGTTGAACCATCATTGTTTCAAACAAAGGTGTTACTCTTCTAGAAAAATTCTTTCCTTCTCTCCTCATATTGGCAAAGATTTTCTTTGTGTGGGAGGGGTTAACATGAATCTTTTGGATGTGACATATCACCAAGCTATTGATTAATGAAAACTTATTAGAATCGTGGATTCAATTAAAACTTGACCCCTCCATCTAAGTGTTTCACCATAGCATCAAAAAACGTAACTTAGACAGATTAAATTTTTGGTTTGTGGCCAAACATATGATTAAAGAAGCCATTGTACTACTGAATTCATTCCATGCAGTGTTTGGCACTAAGGGCATTTGGGTAATGGTATGAATGAACGAACTTGTTTTGTGGAGAAAGAAAGCTTTATTAAAAGTAAGCTTTTGAGAAGGTTTTTCATACCCCATTTGTGCCAGTTCTTCAAAAATTATAGCAGTTGGCAAACAATCAGTACCTCCTGCATCTTCCAAGTAAAGATCACTTCTAATGCTTGATTATGTGATGATCACCTTCTTCTTTCATTTAAGGCTTGTAACTGACGTTCCACCATAATAAGTGTTTGCCTTTGTCGGTTGCCCAAAACTGTTGAAGGCAAGATGTGTTGAGATAGGAATGACATGTTCAAGCTAACAAATCTGATTAGCATTCAAAAAAATCAATAATCTCATGAAACCCATCACTTTCATTGGGTTTTTCCAAGAATGTGACCATGTTGTGAGTATCAGCAAAAGTTAGGGTTGACATTGTGTTGTGTTTTGATGATCAAAGATGAAATTGAGTTAGGGTTTATGGTTAGAGAGTGTTTGAATGATTAAAATCGAATAAAGAATCAAATGAAACCCGAATCAAAGTATTTATAGAATCACCCTCAGCAGCATTAACTTGAACTAGCAGCATTAAATTAGGCCTAGCAGCATTAACTTAACCTGACAGCATAATGTTATGCCTAACAGTAGTAAGTAACCCAATGACCTAAGACTAACAACATTAAGTTTTAAGTTACCAACACTAACTTTAATTTCTTTCTAAAAAGGACTTCTATCATTAATTGATTCTTCTCATAAGCACTCTTTCTGTTTTTATGCTCACAATATCTCTTAATTCTTTTGCTCACATAATCACTCATTTTTGTTTTTATTCACATATCTCTCTTTCTATTTTTTTAAGCTCACTTAATCTCTCATTTCTTTTGGCTCACCAAATCACTCTGTCTGTTTTTATTTGACAGTTGTGTACAAAGTTCCATCAATTCTAATAGTTTCATACTGTCTTTCCCACTTTCAAGTGTGTAACCTCTTGAGAGAGGTGGATCATTAGACTGTTTAGATGTAGTCTCAAACCTAGTTTGAGCATCCACATCCCCCAATATGGTATCTTGGCACCTGGGACCACTACCTGAACCAATTCCCTAAGGACTTGATCCTTTTAGTGTTGACATGGTATTGGTCATATTTGATGTTACCACTGTTCATGCTCTGCTTCTAAGCTAGAAGCAGTAGTGGCAGCCCTTTTTATCTGGTTCACCAACTCAGGCTGAAAGTTTTGTTTCTATTTCATTGTTTGCTATTCAATTGTTATTATTCTTCTCAATATCAATACTAGATTCCGCATAGTATTTGATATTCAATAATCAAAGTTTCTGTCTTAGTAGTTTTGGATTTATCCAAAGTTGCTAACCTTACATCAAGCTAAGGAGAACAAGATCAGTTTTAGGACCAACACTTTCATCCATGCTTGACTGCATATTAACATAAGTAGCCTCCCCTCAAACAATGCATTAAGGGTTAAGAATTTGCTCAACAGTTGTAACTTTGGCTCTTATGACATCCCAGCAGTACTAACTTTGTCTTCAATAATTATACAACAACATGCCTCTATTCATTACAAGCACACTAGAAAAGACTAGATAGACATGTGAGAATTCATGAGGATCCATATTTATGCATAACCCATGAATAAAAGTTAAAAACTATTATCCAAAAGCATTAACTTCTTCTTAAACCATACTTCAGAGGTGAAGCATTCAACATCAAGTATTCAATATGCTTTACCTGCAAGTGTTACTCTAAAACCAAGAATACACAATCCAAAGTATTTTCTTTTTGACAGTATTAATTATGACTAACAGTTTTAACAAGCAGTCTTAAGTATAACTAGCAGTACTAATTATACTTAGCAGTACTAATGGATACAACTAACAGTACTAATCCTTTACAAAACTTTACAAAGACATAAAGAGATTTAAACATTAAGGATTAAGCATTCCAATACTTGAGACCAAGTACTGAAACCTTCCTGCATCAAAACCTTTTGTAAGAAGATCTGCAACATTATGATCAGTATGAATTTTAACCATTTGAATTAACTTTTTAGCATTGCAATCTCTTATAAAATGATGTCTAATCTCTATATGTTTTGTTTTAGAATGTTGAACAGGATTTTCAATAATGCAAATAGTACTGTTATTGTCAATATTAATGACAGTATTCATGAAATTATACCCATAATCCAGCAATTGATTTTGAATCCAGAGTACTTGTCCACAGCAACTAGCAGCAGCCACATATTCAGCTTCAGTTGTAGAGGTGGCAACTACAGTTTGCTTCTTGCACTGCCAAGATATCAACTATTTCCCAAAAAAACTAACAACTTTTAGTTGTAGGACTTCCTATCTTGAGTTGCTCCTGCATAGTCACTATCCCGTATAAGCAAATAGTTCAAATAGAGAATTCCTAGAATACCAAAGGCTATTGGTTGTTTGCTTTCAGATATCTAAAATTCTCTTGATTGCTAAGAGATGGGATTGTCTTTGGTGTAACTTGGAATCTGGGCACATACACTACTGCAAACATAATATTCTGGACTAGAGCTGAGAGATACATCAACCCAAACATAGCTCCTAACTCACCCGCTCCGCACATTAACTCACCACACATTAATAGCTTAGTGTGATGTGTGTGTGTGTACTAGAGATGTGAATTACCTTGTTCTAGATGAATAGATCGTGTTGAGACTAGTGTGATGTGTGTTGTTTAGTTATTTATGTGTGGTCTCTCGTTATCTCTTGTTGGTATATGACAGTTTTTGAAGTAGTTCTTCGCTATGTTGGATAGAAGCGTGACTGAGTCTTTAGGTTATTAACGCTTGCTATGATCTTAAAGTTATATGATTGCTAGTATGATATCTATTAGCTCTAAGAGCACGATGCTCGTAATTGGCTGTCTACGAATTCTAAGGTTGTAGGTGATGATTGTGCTCGAGAGTCGGTACTCTCTTTTGTCAAGAGACTGACTAGAGCATAGGTCTCTCTGACCTATTAGCGACTAGTGGCTAGACATCTAAGTTCTCCAACCAGTTGGGTGATTAGATACAGAGGTCAGTAAAATTGCTCCATTATAACGTACTTACAGATAATATACCGTAGTTGATTATTGCAAGACAAAACCATGATATGTCGGTATTTAAACCTGCCAATAAATCATAATAAAACTAGCAGTCACCAAAAGAAATTCATTATCGTCTGTCCAGTAGTACCGCATAGCTACTAACTAATTATTTGTATCAATCAGACTTTACAACTATAATCCTAGGATACATGGTTATAGAACGATTGCTTTGAGTGGTCGCATTGATCATCGTGATGAGATAGTAGGCATGTGCGCGCTTAGGAGCATTATAGGACGTAAGGCTGAAACGAGTGTATTGAACTCTCAAGTACTCTATGTATCCTAGACGCTTGTATACTATTTACCTCGTACAGTAAGAGCATTGTAATGGCTTATTTGTGTCGACACACATCAAGTGTACTCTAATACCAAACTACTGATCATCTCTGCTCATCTATAGTGATGAGAGAGTGTCATGTGCGTAAGGATACTTTGGTGATAGGCTCGTACATTCGCAATCTAGAGACACAAGATTGGGCGTAAAGTTAGAAGAGAAAAGTTTGTAGTTTCAGCTTGGCTGAGTGTGCTCATGCTAGGCCACTACCAAATAGGCAACTGGACATGCATGCGAGTTATGTCGTCTCGTCCGCACTGAAGAAGGAAGACCAATGAAGAGAGCCTAGATTTATATCAAGTCACATGAAGTGTCACGTCAGTGTTCCGTCGCTGATGAGAGAATCGAAGCAGGTGCGAGTGTCATCACTAGAGGGTAGCTCTGAATTATGTCTGTGACTTGAGATAACGCAACGAGATCGCTCGGTAGAGTGGCCTCTCGCACTTGAAGACTTGGCCGTATGTTCGTAGAAGATACGCATACAGAATAATCTAGAAAGGTGAAATTCAATAACGTGTAGCTGAATCAGAAGCGTCTCTGTACGTATGTTGATGAGCACTGATATACAGTACGTGCTGGTGTGGTATGATCTGCGAAGAGCACGAGTCTATATGTGAGTTCGAAGGAATGTTGCCTTAGTGCATGCATCTATGCCAATGCATGTCATTCCTCGAGCCATCTCTGAACTCAGTGTGATTTAGTGAGAAATCCTCAAGTGGTGTTGCATCATCGTGAATATGAGCTGGATAATCTCTATAGAGAGAATAGAATGATAGATAGCTTATGTGAGTTATTGATTGTGGTCATTTAGATTTCTTGACTTGTTGTACATTGTTGTTAATCTCTTTTATTCTGTGTATCTAATACATGTTCTATATGTATCATCTATTTGTATATTTTTGTTTTAATCTGTGGATTTCTATTGTTTTTGTTGTTATTAATTTTGGTTTTCAAAGAAACTTAGTTTAATGTGTTGATAATTTCTTGTCTTAGTATATTAGTTAAGGCTGTGAGAGTACTTTGCAATAAGGGAACCACTGACCCTTAGTGCCCTCTATTGATTGCGAATGACCAATATCCATAGTTGTTTTGCCTATAATCATTAGGCGTTCCCTTAGTCTTAGAACCATGACAAGATCGTAATCATTATTAATAATTGACTCTATTGAATGAGTGTGATTAAGGGACCTCAATCTTTAGGGGAAGTGAGTTTTGTCATGGGATATAGCCATGATATTAAGCGGGATAGACCAAAATTGTGTCTTGATGTTTAACCTTTAGACATGTTTGGGCATTATAGAGGAACTATCATGTTTTGAACTGGAGAACAGGTTAATTCCCTTCGCGGGTTCATTCAACTTAAGGATCATAGGCTAAGTAAGGATGCTTTTATAAACCTAGTGAAACCTTAGGAACTAAATTGGTAATATTGCAGTATAGAGTAGGAGTCAACATGATTATTTCAAGGATAGTAATCTTTTCAATTCGCAACCACTTTTCTTATTAATTTACAATACTTTTCTTACTAGAGTTTTTCAATCTTAAAATCCTTAAAATATTATCTTACTTCATTAATAAACTGCTCTTGGGACGACCTCGGATTTACCAATCTTGCACTAAACACGATCGGGTTCTCTGCCCGTCAGTGCAAAGTATACCATAGGTTATCGAGTTTTATAAATTTAAAACTTGGTAATTATAATTTCAAAAGAAATCATGCATCAAGTTTTTGACGCCACTGCTGGGGAGTGGTTTTATTTGGTGAATTAAGACTAAGTCGTTTTGAAGTTACTAATCAGCTCTTTTCATTTTATAGATAAGCATGTCTAATGAACTACAGGTTATGCACGAGGAATACAACAACAAAAGAAGTAATGTTTTGATGCTGAAGGACGTGGGGACCTATATTCTCCGCAATGGGACAACGTAGCTAGAAAAGAGTCGAACTTAATGACTCGTTAAATAAACAAAAGTGCTTACCGGGAGACAACCCGAGAAAATTACTTCAAAAATTCTTGCATTAATAAATTGTTCTCTAAATTGTCTTGGCCAAATCATGAACAGGTACGTTCCATTTATCTACCTAATTTGTGAATCAAAGATTAAAAGATAATAAGTTTTAAAAATGCTGAAATCTAACTACGTCGTAGTTGGTATGTAAAACTACGGCGTAGTTCTAAAGTTTTAAGAAATCCAAATTATTTAAAGCCCAACTAAGGCGTAGTTGGGCCGATACAACTACACCGTAGTTTTCCATGTGAGTATAAAATTAAATCAACTACCGGCGTTAGTATCATTTTTTCATCTGTTCTTATAGAAAGCCCCTAAAACTCTAACTGAGGTTCGTTCGTTCTTAGGATTGGCTGGGTATTATCGTAGATTCATTGAGAACTTTTCTAAGATAGCTAAGTCTCTTACTATCTTAACTCAAAAGTGTAAGACTTTTGATTGGGGTGAGGAACATGAATTTGTATTTCAGACCTTGAAGTATAAGTTGTGTAATGCGCCTGTTCTAGCTCTCCTCGATAGACCAGAAGACTTTGTGGTATATTGTAATGCGTCAGGGATAGGACTAGGCTGTGTGTTAATGCAAAGAGGTAAGGTGATAGCCTATGTGTCTAGGCAGTTGAAAATTCATGAGAAAAATTATACTACCCATGATTTGGAGTTGGGTGCGGTCGTGTTTGCACTTAAGATCTGGAGACATTATCTGTATGGGACAAAGAGTGTCATCTATACGGATCATAAGAGTCTTCAGCATATCTTTAGTCAGAAAGAGTTGAATATGCGACAGCGTCGTCGGATAGAGTTGTTTAGTGATTATGACTGTGAAATTCGCTACTATCCTGGTGATGACATCAAATAACGTCTATTTTATAGCATCATTTATCCCACGATATTAACCCATTTTGTATAGTTATTGCAAAGAATTGTTACTTAATTGTTTATATTTGAGAATTGTAGTAATTATGGAGTAATTGGTGAAAGATAGCAAAAGGCGCGCATTCTGGAGCTTAAATGAAGATATTTTAAAGATTACTATTCTGAAGACCAATACGCCGTATCCATCAAGGAAGATACGGCGTATCCGTGCCTGCACTCACCAAAGACCACAGAGGAATAAAGTTTAATACGCCGTATCCAGAGGACTCAATACGCCGTATTCAAGATATGGAATCAATATAATATTCTAGAAGATATCAAGCGTGGTCCCTACTCTAAGAAATCCCCAATACGCCGTATCCAACTCTTGGATACGCCGTATCCAACCGACTTCCAGACCTTATAAATAGAAAACTCAAAAACGAGTTTTAAGTGTGCTAAATCATATTCTCGATACCTAAACCACAAAAGTTGATTTTCAGAGGAGAAAAAGAGCAGAAGAGGTCGAGCAACGTATTCAATTCCATAGAAGACAACGTGTAATTCCATATACTTTAGTAATCGTTCAGTTTTTGGTATCATTCGTTAACTCGGTTAGTTTACCTTGGCTAAATAATTACTCTTGTATTTATTATGACGTTTGAAGGCTAATACCTTCGGGTATTAGCCATTATTATAAAGATCTGAATGTTTGGTATTTGTTTATCTTTATTTCTTGATTTATCGTTGAGTGATTATTTATGTTTATCAATTTATACTTGTTTATACGCTTTTGTATGTGACCTATCATTCAACTGGATCTAGTAAATCAGACCAAGTAGATCTAGAGTCCGGGATAGCTCTCCATATAGTGATTTATACATCTAGAATCATAGTTACACAAATATTGTCCTTCTAAGTCTGTGTCTATGATACGCTTCGGGCTTAACTAGTTAATTGGATATTGCCAATGGTTTATTGATCGTGTTGACTAGCAGGTGACCTAGATAATTTAACAAGTAACGTTCTGATTCCATTGGATAGTTGGACAAGTGGACTACAAGTGTATAGATTGCCATTAAGCGGTAAGTGGGTAAAGTCTCTATGAGCTAGGGTTTAACAAGATCACCATTGCCTTAATCCCTAAGATAGATTATAATCAGCAAATGCGGATGCTTTATGCGGATGCTTTGATTGTGACATAATTAATGTGTCTAGGTCTGAGGATGATGTAATGCCTAAGTCTAAGAATGATATGCCATATCGAGAGAAGAAATCATTGCACTTAATAAACAAACCAACATTCTAATCGGATTAATAATGGTTAATACAGTTTTCTTATATTAGATTCGACCGCTCTTTCATCTTTTGTTAATTAGCTTGCGTGGGTAAAAGTGCCTTGAATTGATTTTAGACACCAACCAAACCGTGCCAGTCTCTCAGGCTAAAACCCCCCTTTTCCGTTAGGATTATTAGACTGACATATGTTTAAACATAGGTTTAGAATAGAGTAGAATTAAACATTAGATTAGATAAAACCATGATATTTTTTAATTTGATAGATTGACTCCTCGATTTGTGTGTGTGATCCTACTTCATTACCATGAAACTACTTACCGACCGGGTAACGTACCTGTTAAAGTGGTGTTTTTTGTTTAGTCAGAAAAATATAAATTAAAACTTGAATCAATAAAATATACACCACACAATGACACATCAAGTTTTTGGCGCCGTTGCCGGTGAGTGAAAATTAATCTTGATTTTTATTTGATATTTTGGTTTTTAACATTAGATTAGATCTAACCCTTAGGAGTAGTGTAATTTAGATTAGTGTATATTCTTGTATATTCTATAATATTTGTATATTTGTGTGTTTAATTGTTTGCGTATTTAATTGTTTGATACACTGTTCTGGTCGAAAGTTAAATACGGCGTATCCACTTCCATCGGATACGACGTATCCAGTTCTCTGTCCAATACAGTGTATTCGTCCCAACAGATTAATACGGCGTATCCACTTCCATTAGATACGGTGTATTAATCATCTGGAACAGAAACTGAAAATAATTAATTTTCATGAAAAAAAAATTCTACCTTCCTTCGGGACAAATCCTACTGGTTGTTTATCCTTTGTTTTAGGTAGTGCATGATAAGGATTTCTACGAACGAACTATTTACATCTTACAAAGAACCTGAACAAGAATTTTGATCTTCAAGTAGACACTTCAAGACTCTAAGTCTTAACAAATTGAGATCGCCTGATTTCAATCTACTTTCTGACCAAGAATACTCGGAGGAAGAAGAAGCAGAAGCAATGGCGGAAACAATGGAGCAATACATTGTCACACCCTCAAATTTCACTACAGCGGAAGACTGGATTTGGGATGGTGACTTTATGGCGTGAAGAGGACTTGATATGAGAGATAGACCTCTACATGCCAATATACCAATGCAGACTCCTTATATTCCATAAGATAGAACACCTGAGAAAAAACATTGCTAGAGTGTCAACATAAAGTTGGTGAGTTCATAGGTTTTGATGTTTGGTAATAGTGATGAACCATAAGATTTATAACCATAGCATGAAATATAGTAATTCCTATATATCACAATGAAAAACATTTACTATTGTCTAAGCTCATGACACCGAAGACGTTTAACGTGTACCATCAATAGGTAGGGCCCATGGCAAATGTTCTACCCGCGAACTTCCCGTAACTGAATCAATGATAACTGTGTTTACTGTCTAATGTTAGTCCAGACTAACAGGAATGTCAATCCCGGACAGATTATCATTACAACATTCGCGCTTACGAGTAATTAACGGTTCATGATAAATTAGGCAATATAGCAAGTTGGGTTAAATAGGGACTTAGACCCAATAGGAAATCAATAAATGTACTTGTGTTCAACTTGTTAAAAATAAGCAATGTTCTCACCCCAAAAGATGATTTAAAACAGTAAAGTAGGGGCTATGAAAACTCACCTTGTCGGTTAATCGTCTGGAATTGATCAATGTACGTCAAATAGTGACTCAGTCAAACACCTAAGTAATTATGACAAAGTTTGAGTTTATATCCTAAACTTAATGTATAAAATGAATTATGCTAATGGGTCATAAAAGGGCATTGTCGTTTATGAGTTAACGTTTTACGTTTTCAAGTGTTGATTTGGCTCTAGGGACGACTTTACAACTATAAGTATCTATACATGAATTTATACTATTACACGTCATAACTTATATTTACAAGTCCATGTGATTTACATCTAAAGAAAATATAAACATTATTTGTAAGTTACTTAGTTTATATATTTTATTATCGCGTTTATTTATTTACATCGTAGCCGTTAATTAATTTGCACAATCATCGGTTTTATATATCACGGTTCGTTTGACTCGTTAAATTAATTATTAAAGATTATTAATTTACAACTAATACCCTTAAGTTTCAAAATAGCGGATTTTAGTCCCTCTATTTTCTAAATTAAGTAAATTACCAAATTAACCTTTTAAACTTTAATGTGATCATTTTTTTAATCCCTCGACTTTCCAAATAGTATTATATATATAATATATGTAACTTTTATATTTTAAATTGGTTTACTCTTATAACTTTCATGTTTAAAACCCGAATAGGCTTTAAAAATATTTTTAGTATCAAAGAATTTATATAAAAGTCGTGTTAAATTCGTTCATACGTTTATAATTTAAATTGGTCGTTATCATTCTTAGCTCATCGAAAATCGTTATTTATAACTCTTCTACATTCTCGAAATGGTATAGTTTCGTTACTAGTTTACCCACCCGTTAGGTCTCGGCCTGGAACGACCCAAAAAAAGACACGGCAACATGCATGGTTTAATATATTTTGTCTAACTTTTTATAAGGTAAATCACATGCAAGTATTTATACTCTTCTATGTCTAAAAATAAAGTAATTTATAGACAAGTGGTAGAAAGTATCACATGCATCATTTTTATACATTACCACAACCCCACATGGCCTACACTATTTCATTTTCTGTTTTTCTGCTAGGCGTCCCAACAGTGGGTTTTATCACCACTGTTGTGGTTTCTTGTCCTTCCTAACTTCCTCAAAATATATATATATCTAGTTCTTCCATTAAACCCACATGGTGCCCGACTTGTACACTTGATTTGCTAGGTCTTTAACTGTTGAGACGCAAAGACAAATGGTGCACCTGAGCAGGCCCAACAGCGGCTGCTGTGGCCACGCCTCTTTGCAGCGCAACAGTCACGACAAGCAGCGGCTTGTGGTGGCTGTTGGCATGCATTGGGTGTGTCTCAAGTGGTAACCATTTGTCAAGCATAACGGGGTCTTAGTATGAACCAACGAGCACGATGGTTTCGTCTTTTACAGAGTCTGTGACGCACCAACAGCGAGCAATGACTCGCTGTGGTTCGTCTTGGGTTACATGGTTGCGTCCATGGTACGGGTCGAGGTCACCACATAAGAAATCAATTCACGCGTAAGCCTAGTTCTTGTTAGTCCCTAGTGAGCCATCGTAGCATATCATATACGTGCTTAAGGTTAATGTAAATTTCCCTTGGGTCGTTTATTTGTTTTTACACATGCTACGTTGTTTACAAAATTTACTACACGCCGTTATTTTATGCGTGCCACGACCGGAGTCCTTGCATGCGTACGTACTTATTAGTCACGCATGGGTTATAGGTCGTGTACAGGTCATGCAAAACCGAGGCTTCGTTAAACTACATGGTGAATGACATATTAATGTTAAACTACGAGGATGACTTACCGAGGTCCAAGTTTGCCAACGACGAGGAAAGTGATGGTGTTGAGGGCTCGAACCACTCTTGGTTACTACTTCTTTTGAAACCCGACGTCTCTAGACTTGTGAATCCTAGACTCGAACCTTATTATTTACTTCTTGTTTTCAAAGCTTTAATATGCTAAGAGTGTGCATGCATGGCCTCATTTATACTCAATTTATCACTCGTTTCCTGAAACTTTTCCATTTTCTTAAGAATTGGCATTATTGAGGTTTACTATTAGGGAATCTAGTCATGATGGTGTTTTATAAAACTATTTGCCATCATTGAACCCATGGGTGCCTACTATCTTTGACCTCATTTGATTATTTGAACCAGTTAGTGTTACATGTGAATGAGAGGAAATGCCAGGTGATGAGACGTATCCATTTTGTAAGATTTGAAGAGTAATAAGAACTAGTGGGGTAATATGTAATAGTTTATAATGATGTATAGTTGTCATGTCTCTTTTCTTTTTCTTTTTTTTGAATTTAGTCACTGTTATTGAGTGTAGATGGTTTCGTAAAATGATACGAGTAACTGGCTTCGTTTCACAAATGTGACATAAGTATGGTTTTTATCGTTACACGTTCTAAAATATATTTTTAGACACAAGAGTAATAAAGGTGATATTCGCGTGCTAATTAAACTTTTCATGACGAGGAGTAATGCTTGACGATCATAAAATGACTTATCGTTGAGATTAACGGTAAAATTTGCAAACTTGCAGTACATAACTTTTACTTAACAAAAAGAGAAATCTGATTTCTTACGGGGTGCCACAGCCTCCCCAGGTTAGAAGAATTCGTCCCAAAATCAAGACGTTGTAGGAGATTGTGGATTTGCGATCAAGTGAGGTCGCGTATCCCTAGATGAATGTCTCGTTAGTAACACGACAAAATGTTGAGGATATGTCCGCTGAAGTAAATAATAGAGCCTTAAATTATTTCCTTTCCACCTTTTTGTCTTATAAATACCACCTTACTTCTCTCAAACCTTCAAACTTAAATCTCACTACAAAATATTTCAAATGACATGTTCGTTTCCTCATACTGACTCCGAAGTCGAAGCCTTGGTGCAAAAATTAATTAACGAAGATAAGGGTCGTCAGAATGCGCTTTTGGAATTAGCCTTTCAGTTTGAAGATTCATGCGCTGTCAGAGAAGATCTTAGAAAAGCCTATGAGAA